>CAWUFW010022325.1:0-98158 GCA_963921515.1 Calotriton arnoldi | reverse complement strand
TCCTTGTCTGATCTTTGTTCGCAGACCCACCACCGGCGTTGGTATTGCTGGGGTATCTATTCTAAGGTAAGGAATCTGTCACTAACGTGTCTCTTTCAGATGCACAAGTTACTAACTTGTGTAACGATATATCTGTAAGAGACAGTAGTTAGTGACAGATTCCTACCGCCCCACCCATCCTCCCCGTTCTGCGAACTGATTTCTAGGGTTAAGGATATCCCTTTCAGGGCCCTAGTATTTTTCAGACACCTATGTCAGCTTCTTGCATGGCTCTGCATTCCTGGCGCGGAAAGTCGTGTACAGAACTGACGTCCAGCGCGCAGGGGCGGCGTCTAAGTACTGCCCGCGACGTCATCCCGGCGATCACGATGCCGACGACGGACGCGAGCCGCACGACGCCGCCCACCGGCGCGCTACAAGGGTACTGCTACGCAAAAACTTTCCGGATCCAGCCTGACGCCTGGGGATATTCTAAGGTGAGGAATCTGTCACCAACTACTGTCTCTTACAGATATATTGTTACACAAGTTAGTAACTTGTGCACCGGGTACAATGATAAAACCATATGATGAAAACAAGCATCTGAAAGAGACACGTTAGTGACAGATTTCTTACCTTAGAATATCCCCAGGCGTCAGGCTGGATCCGGAAAATTTTGCGTAGCAGTACCTCTAACGCGCCGGTAGGCGGCGTCGTGCTGCTCGCGTCCGTCGTCGGCGTCGTGATCGCCGGGATGACGTCGCGGGCAGTACTTAGACGCCGCCCCTGCGCGCTGACGTCAGTTCTTCTTTTCCGCGCCAGCAAGCGCAGATCCGGGAAGAGCAGTGCCCTAGTCATTTTTTGACTAACTTTTTTTGGTGAATTTTTCACTGTTTCTCGAATCGACTTCAAGGTGTCGTAGGGATGCCCGGCTTTAAACGTTGCGGTGCCTGTGCTCGGATGATGTCCATCACAGACCCGCATTGGGAGTGTCTCTTCTGCCTCGGCCGAGGCCACGACACGGAGTCGTGTTCCGACTGCCGGGCCCTCAACCCGAAAGCTTTGCGAGAGCGGTCTCGAAAGCTCCTCGAGGCCCGACATTCGGCTCCGCGCGCAAGCCCCGGTCGCGTGAGAGGTCAAGGGGTCGGTCGCGGAGTCCTCACCGGTCGTCGGCGTCGAAGTCTTCTTCGTCCGGTAAGTCAAAACACAAAAAGTCCAAAAAGCATCGTCGCTCTAGGACTTCGCCTCGCCGGTCTCGCGACTCGGCTGAGGCCCCTCCCGGCACCTTCCGCCCCCGCGGCCCCGGACATGCCTGTGGAGTCGCCCCCGCAATACCCGTCCTTCCCGGGTTCGGGGCGGATCCGGCCCAAATACAGGTATTCCTGTCGGCCATGGCCCGCCTCTTCGGGCCGCGGTGCGCCTTCGGGCCCCGCGGGCCCTGATAGGGTTGCTCCGGCGTCGCCGACGGCTCCGGCGTCGCCCTTGCCTCCAGCCTCGATCCCGGCTCCGGCCCCGGCCTCGATCCCGGCTCCGCAACCCCCATCGACGCCGGTCGACCTAACGACACCTCCACCGGCGCCGATGTCTCCGGTGCCGTTCACGACGCCGCCTGGGGGCTCCGGGCGGCGTCGTCCCCAGTTCCTTCCGGCTCCGGACATGGAACCGGGCCGGCGTCGCTCGGCGCCGGTTCCGGCGCCGATGGGACCTTGGATCCCAAATGTCCCTCCTCCTCCTTATTTTGAACCAGAGGAGGACCAGGAGGACTGGGAGGGGTCTGATGACCCTCTGGCACAACAGTGTCAGTTTGATGAGGACTGGACAGAGGGTCTAGAGGAGCGCCAGTGGTCTAGATACTTCCCCTGACACTGGCATGCTGTCTCCTCCCGTGGCTACGGAGGAGGGAGCCAATTTTGCAACGGTGTTGCGTGAGGGCGGCTAGAGCCTTACATCTCCAACTCCCTACTGTGGCGGTCAAGACTAATCTCTTGACAGAGGTGCTTCAGCCGGCAGCCTCCTCTATGGAGACTGTGCTGCCGTTTAACGATGCCCTCACTGACGTTCTTTTGGGCGCCTGGTCCAAGCCCAACACAGGGGCTCCTGTGGATAGGAACGTGTCCCGACTCCATCGCCCAGCTCCGGGCGACCCCTATTTCTCTCTGTCCACCCCACTCCTGAGAGCTTGGTTGTCCAAGCCTCCGCTTCCCAAACCGCCTTCCCTACCGCCCCTCCGGATAGGGAATCCAAACGCCTGGATCAATTTGGGAAGAAGGGTTTTCTTCCTCCAGTGCAGGCTTGCGGTCCATCAACACCGCTTGTCTTTTGGGCCGATATACCCACTCCTTGTGGGATTCGGTGGCGAATGTTTTGCCCCAGTGTTCTGAGGAGGTCCAGACACTGCTTTCCCGCGCCATTGCGGAAGGAAGGGATGCGGCCAAATACACAATTCGATGTGGCCTTGATACCGCCGACTCGCTGGGCAGGTCTATTGCAACGACGGTAGCGCTGCGTCGCCACGCCTGGCTGAGGACCACTGGTTTTTCAGGGGATGTCCAGAATTCTCTCATGGACATGCCCTTTGATGGAGTCGGTCTTTTGGGGTCCAAAGCAGACCATGCGTTGGAGCGCTTTAAGGACTCACGGGCTACTGCCAAGTCCCTGGGCCTTTCTGCTACACGCCCTCCGCTAACTTCTGCTTTTCGCCCCTATCGTGGCCACGGAAGGGGCGCCCAGTCACGTCAGCAGCCCAGCCACCGGCCCGCGCAGCAGGCGTCTTCGCGTGGCCGAGGACGTGGATACCGCCGTGGCGGTTCGGGCAACCAGCGTGCGGGTCAGGCCACCACCTCCAACCCGTCCGCGGCCTCCAAGCCCTCCTAGTCCCACCTTTCAGGTGCACAGCACGCCAGTCGAGGGCAGGGTCCGCCATCACCTTCACCACTGGCGTCCCATCACCTCGGACAGGTGGGTCTTGGACTTATTGTCCGAAGGGCTACTCCCTCCCCTTCGAGACCACCCCCCAGCCATGCCACCTCAATTCCACCGCATGTCAGGGGATCACTTGGTGCTTCTACAGAAGGAAGTCACGGCCCTCTTGGCCAAGAGGGCCATCGAGCATGTTCCGACCCCAGAAGTAGGGCGTGGTTGCTACTCCCACTACTTTCTGGTGCCCAAAAAGGACAAGGAGGACATGCGTCCTATCTTGGACCTCCGGAACGTCAATCGCTTCCTCCGGAAGGAGAAGTTCAAGATGCTCACCCTAGCTCAGGTCTTGACTGCCCTCGACCCCGGAGACTGGTTGGTAGCGTTGGACTTGCAGGACGCCTATTTCCACATCCCCGTCCTGCCGGCCCACCGGCGTTACCTTCGGTTCACGGTAGGCCTCGAGCATTTTCAGTTCACCGTGCTCGCCTTTGACCTTACCAGTGCCCCTCGGGTGTTCACGAAAGTGATGGCGGTGGTCGCAGCTCATCTGCGCCGGGCAGGGGTTTCAGTCTTCCCCTACCTCGACGACTGGCTGCTGAAGGCGGGCTCGTCCCAGGCAGTCGTCTCCCACCTCCAGACTACGGCCGAACTCCTGCACTCGCTCGGGTTCTCCATCAATGTGCCGAAGTCGCATCTGATTCCTTCTCCACAGCTCCTTTTCATCGGAGCGGTTCTGGACACGACGCAGTTTCGGGCCTATCCTACCGAACGACGAGTCCGGGATATTCAGGCTATGATTCCGATCTTTCAGCCTTTATCCTGGGTATCTGAAAGAGACACGTTAGTGATAGATTCCTTACCTTAGAATATCCCCAGGCGTCAGGCTGGATCCGGAAAGTTTTGCGTAGCAGTACCCTTGCGCGTCGGTAGGCGGCGTCGTGCGGCTCCGCGTCCGTCGTCGGCGTCGTGATCGCCGGGATGACGTCGCGGGCAGCACTTAGGCGCCGCCCCTGCGCGCTGACGTCAGTTCTTCTTTTCCGCGCCAGCAAGCGCAGATCCGGGAAGAGCAGTGCCCTGGTCAATTTTTGACCATACTTTTTGGTGATTTTTTTCACTGGTTTTCCAACTTTAAGGTGTCGTAGGGATGCCCGGCTTCAAGCGATGCGGCGCCTGTGCGCGGATGATGTCCGTCACCGACCCGCATTGGGAGTGTCTCTTCTGCCTCGGCCGAGGCCACGACACCGAGTCTTGTCCCGAATGCCAGGCCCTCAACCCGAAGGCTTTGCGAGAGCGGTCTCGAAAGCTCCTCGAGGCCCGGCATTCGGCTCCGCGGAAGCCCCGGTCGCGTGAGAGGTCCAGGGGTCGCTCGCGGAGTGCACACCGGTCGTCGACTTCTTCGTCCGGTAAGTCTAAGCACAAGAAGTCCAAGAAGCATCGTCGCTCTCGGACTTCGCCTCGCCGGTCTCGCGACTCGGCTGAGGCCCCTCCCGGCACCGTCCCCGCCCCCGCGGCCCCGGACTTGCCTGTGGAGTCGCCCCCGTCATACCCGCCCTTCCCGGGTTCGGGGGCGGATCCGGCCAAGGTACAGGAGTTCCTGTCGGCCATGGCCCGCCTCTTCGGGCCTTCAGGCCCCTCCGGTGCGCCTTCGGGCCCCGCGGGCCCTGATGGGGTTGCTCCGGCGTCGCCGGCGGCTCCGGCCCCGGCGTCGCCCGAGCCTCCAGCCTCGATCCCGGCTCCGGCTTCGGCCCCGGCCTCGATCCCGGCTCCACAACCCCCATCGACGCCGGTCGACCTCACGACACCTCCGCCGGCGCCGATGTCTCCGGTGCCGTTCTCGACGCCGCCCTGGGCTCCGGGCGGCGTCGTCCCCAGTTCCTTCCGGCTCCGGACATGGACCCGGAGCGACGTCGCTCGACGCCGGCTCCGGCGCCGATGGGACCTTGGGTCCCAAATGTCCCTCCTCCTCCTTATTTTGACCCAGAGGAGGACCAGGAGGACTGGGAGGGGTCTGATGACCCTCTGACACGCAACTGTCAGTATGATGAGGACTGGACAGAGAGTCTAGGGAGGCCAGTGGTCTGGATACTTCTCCTGACACTGGCATGCTGTCTCCTCCCGTGGCTACGGAGGAGGGGGCCAATTTTGGTACGGTGTTGCGTAGGGCTGCTGGGGCCTTACGTCTCCAGCTCCCTACTTTGACGGTCAAGACTAACATCTTGACAGAGGTGCTTCAGCCGGCAGCCTCCTCTGCGGAGACTGTGCTGCCGTTTAACGACGCCCTCACTGACGTTCTTTTGGGCGCCTGGTCCAAGCCCAACACAGGGGCTCCTGTGGATCGGAACGTGTCACGACGCCATCGCCCCGCTCCGGGCGACCCCCTGTTTCTTTCTGTCCACCCCACTCCTGAGAGCTTGGTTGTCCAAGCCTCCGCTTCCCAAACCGCCTTCCCTACCGCTCCTCCGGATAGGGAATCCAAACGCCTGGATCAGTTTGGGTAGAAAGGTTTTTCTTCCTCCAGTGCTGGCTTGCGGTCCGTTAACACCGCTTGTCTTTTGGGCCGATATACCCACTCCCTGTGGGATTCGGTGGCGGATGTTTTGCCCCAGTGCCCTGAGGAGGTCCAGGCACTGCTTTCCCGCGCCATTGCGGAAGGAAGGGATGCGGCCAAATACACTATCCGTTGTGGCCTTGACACCGCCGACTCGCTGGGCAGGTCGATTGCAACGACGGTGGCGCTCCGGCGCCACGCCTGGCTGAGAACCACTGGTTTTTCAGGGGATGTCCAGAATACTCTCATGGACATGCCCTTTGATGGAGTCGGTCTTTTTGGGTCCAAAGCAGACCATGCGTTGGAGCGCTTTAAGGACTCACGGGCTACTGCAAAGTCCCTGGGCCTTTCTGCTACACGCCCTCCGCTACCTTCTGCTTTTCGCCCCTATCGTGGCCACGGTAGGGGCGCCCTTCACGTCAGCAGCCCAGCCACCGGCCCGCGCAGCAGGCGTCTTCGCGTGGCCGAGGACGTGGATTCCGCCGTGGCGGATCGGGCAACCAGCGTGCGGGTCAGGCCACCACCTCCAACCCGTCCGCGGCCTCCAAGCCCTCCTAGTCCCTCCTTTCAGGTGCACGGCACGCCAGTAGAGGGCAGGGTCCGCCATCACCTTCCCCACTGGCGCACCATCACCTCGGACAGGTGGGTCTTGGACATTGTCCGAAGGGGCTACTCCCTCCCCTTCGAGACCACCCCCCAGCCATGCCACCTCAATTCCACCGCATGTCAGGGGATCACTTGGTGCTTCTACGGAAGGAAGTCACGGCCCTCTTGACCAAGAGGGCCATCGAGCATGTTCCGACCCCAGAAGTAGGGCGTGGTTGCTACTCCCACTACTTTCTGGTGCCCAAAAGGACAAGGAGGACATGCGTCCTATCTTGGACCTCCGGAACGTCAATCGCTTCCTCCGGAAGGAGAAGTTCAAGATGCTCACCCTAGCTCAGGTCTTGACTGCCCTCGACCCTGGAGACTGTTGGTAGCGTTGGACTTGCAGGACGCGTATTTCCACATCCCCGTCCTGCCGGCCCACCGGCGTTACCTTCGGTTCACGGTAGGCCCCGAGCATTTTCAGTTCACCGTGCTCCCCTTTGGCCTTACAAGTGCCCCTCGGGTGTTCACGAAAGTGATGGCGGTGGTCGCAGCTCATCTGCGCCGGGCAGGGGTTTCAGTCTTCCCCTACCTCGACGACTGGCTGCTGAAGGCGGGCTCGTCCCAGGCAGTCGTCTCCCACCTCCAGACTACGGCCGAACTCCTGCACTCGCTGGGGTTCTCCATCAATGTGCCGAAGTCGCATCTAATTCCTTCTCCACAGCTCCTTTTCATCGGAGCAGTTCTGGACACGACGCAGTTTCGGGCCTATCCTCCCGAACGGCGAGTCCGGGATATTCAGGCTATGATTCCAATCTTTCGGCCTTTATCCTGGGTTTCGGTACGGATGACCCTGAGGCTGCTGGGCCTCATGGCCTCCTGCATCCTGCTGGTCAATCATGCCAGATGGCATATGCGGGCTCTGCAGTGGGACCTGAAGTTCCAGTGGGAGCAGCACCAGGGCAACCTGTCCGATCACGTCCAGATCTCGGAGGGGACTGCAAAACAGTTGCAGTGGTGGCTCTCGAACCGGCAATGGGTCATGGGCAGATCCCTCTCCCTTCCCCAGCCAGAGCATACAGTTGTGACGGACGCGTCCCTTCTGGGATGGGGCGGTCACATGGGAGAGGCGGAGATCAGAGGCCTCTGGTCTCCGGCGGAGTCCCGGCTCCATATCAACCTTCTGGAGCTCCGGGCGATCCGGCTTGCACTCAAGGCATTCCTTCCCTCTGTCAAAGGGAAGGTAGTGCAGGTGTTCACAGACAACACCACCGCCATGTGGTACTGCAACAAACAGGGGCGGGGTGGGGTCTTGGACCCTTTGTCAGGAGGCTCTGCGCCTCTGGACATGGCTGGAACATCAGGGCATGTTCCTGATGGTTCAACACCTGGCAGGTTCTCTGAACGCCAGGGCGGACGAACTCAGCCGCAGGTGCATGATGGATCACGAATGGCGTCTTCACTCGGAAGTGGCGCAAGGACTCTTTCTACAGTGGGGAGAGCCTTGGTTAGATCTATTCGCCACCGAAGAGAACGCGCAATGTCATCAGTTCTGCGCGTTGGAATTTCCAAGGCGGCACTCGCTCGGCGACGCTTTCGTCGCGAGTGGAGTTGCGGTCTGTTGTACGCCTTTCCGCCTATACCACTTCTACCCAGAGTGTTGGAGAAGATTCGGCACGACCGGGCCCAAGTCATTCTTGTGGTTCCGGACTGGGCTCGAAGAGTTTGGTATCCCGAGCTACTCAATATGAGCATAGATCCCCCGATCCGTCTGCCTCTTCGGGAGGATCTTCTGTCGCAGCAGCAGGGGACGGTCCTCCACCCGAACCTGTCCAGTCTACACCTGCTTGCGTGGAGATTGAGCGGCGGCAGTTGATTCCTTTCGACTTGCCTCCCGAAGTTTGTGATGTGATTCTGGCAGCCAGGCGTCCCTCCACTAAGGTGGTATACGCCTGCAGGTGGAACAAATTTGTGGCGTGGTGCACAGCAAAGGCTGTGAATCCCCTTTCTGCCCCTCTTTCTGAGGTCCTTCTGTTCCTTCTCTCTCTGGCCCAACAGGGTTCTGCCCTGGGTACCATCAAGGGTTATCTTTGTGCTATCTCGGCCTTCCTCAGGCTCCCTGATCAGCCCTCCCTTTTCAAGTCCCCTGTTGTTAACAGGTTCTTAAAGGCATTACTCACCTCTTCCCTCCTGTTCCGTTTGTAATGCCTCAGTGGGACTTGAACTTGGTTCTTACCTTTTAATGTGCGCTCCCTTTGAGCCTCTGCATAACTGTCCTCTTCGTCTTCTGACTCTGAAGACTGCCTTTCTGGTGGCCATCACCTCCGCTCGGCGGGTGAGTGAGCTCCAGGCTCTATCTTGCAAACCTCCCTTTCTGTCTGTTCATCCAGACAAGGTTGTTCTTCGGACGCGTCCGTCCTTCTTGCCAAAGGTGGTTACTGCTTTCCACATTGGGCAAACCATCACTTTGCCCACCTTCTTTCCGCCTCCGCATCCTTCCAGAGAGGAAGAGAGGCTCCACCGTCTGGACCCAAAACGTGCGCTCTCCTTCTATATCGACCGCACAAAACACTTCCGGGTGGATGACCAGCTCTTTGTTGGCTACGTGGGCGCCAAAAAGGTCGGGCGGTGCACAAGAGGACCGTCTCCCGCTGGGTTACCTTGTGCATCAAGACCTGCTATTCTTTGGCCAAGAAGGAGCCTCCTGTTGGGCTGCGTGCCCATTCCACCAGGGCAACGGCTGCTACCACGGCCTTGGGCCGGGGTGTTCCGCTGCCGGTTATCTGTCAGGCAGCTACGTGGGCCTCGCTGCACACGTTTACTAAGCATTACTGCCTTGACAGTCAGGTCCGGAGGGACGGCTTCTTTGGCCGTTCTGTCCTCCAGGACTTCCTTGTCTGATCTTTGTTCGCAGACCCACCACCGGGGTTGGTATTGCTGGGGTATCTATTCTAAGGTAAGGAATCTATCACTAACGTGTCTCTTTCAGATGCACAAGTTACTAACTAGTGTAACGATATATCTGTAAGAGACAGTAGTTAGTGATAGATTCCTACCGCCCACCCATCCTCCCCGTTCTGCGAACTGATTTCTAGGGTTAAGGACATCCCTTTCAGGGCCCTAGTATTTTTCGGACACCTGTGTCAGCTTCTTGCATGGCTCTGCGTTCCTGGCGCGGAAAGTCGTGTACAGAACTGGCGTCAGCGCGCAGGGGCGGCGCCTAAGTGCTGCCCGCGACGTCATCCCGGCGATCACGACGCCGACGACGGACGCGGAGCCGCACGGCGCCGCCTACCGACGCGCAAGGGTACTGCTACGCAAAACTTTCCGGATCCAGCCTGACGCCTGGGGATATTCTAAGGTAAGGAATCTATCACTAACTACTGTCTCTTACAGATATATCGTTACACAAGTTAGTAACTTGTGCTTCGGTACGGATGACCCTGAGGCTGCTGGGCCTCATGGCCTCCTGCATCCTGCTGGTCAATCATGCCAGATGGCATATGCGGGCTCTGCAGTGGGACCTGAAGTTCCAGTGGGCGCAGCACCAGGGCAACCTGTCCGATCACGTCCAGATCTCGGAGGGGACTGCAAAACAGTTGCAGTGGTGGCTCTGGAACCGGCAATGGGTCATGGGCAGATCCCTCTCCCTTCCCCAGCCAGAGCACACAGTTGTGACGGACGCGTCCCTTCTGGGATGGGGCGGTCACATGGGAGAGGCGGAGATCAGAGGCCTCTGGTCTCCGGCGGAGTCCCGGCTCCATATCAACCTTCTGGAGCTCCGGGCGATCCGACTTGCACTCAAGGCATTCCTTCCCTCTGTCAAAGGGAAGGTAGTGCAGGTGTTCACCGACAACACCACCCCCATGTGGTACTGCAACAAACAGGGCGGGGTGGGGTCGTGGACCCTTTGTCCAGGAGGCTCTGCGCCTCTGGACATGGCTGGAACATCAGGGCATGTTCCTGATGGTTCAACACCTGGCAGGTTCCCTGAACACCAGGGCGGACGAACTCAGCCGCAGGTGCATGATGGATCACGAATGGCGTCTTCACTCGGAAGTGGCGCAAGGACTCTTTCTACAGTGGGGAGAGCCTTGGTTAGATCTATTCGCCACCGAAGAGAACGCGCAATGTCATCAGTTCTGCGCGTTGGAATTTCCAAGGCGGCACTCGCTCGGCGGCGCTTTTCGTCACGAGTGGAGTTGCGGGTCTATTGTACGCCTTCCCGCCTATACCACTTCTACCCAGAGTGTTGAAGAAGATTCGGCACGACCGGGCCCAAGTCATTCTTGTGGCTCCGGACTGGGCTCGAAGAGTTTGGTATCCCGAGCTACTCAGTATGAGCGTAGATCCCCCGATCCGTCTGCCTCTTCGGGAGGATCTTCTGTCGCAGCAGCAGGGGACGGTCCTCCACCCGAACCTGTCCAGTCTACACCTGCTTGCGTGGAGATTGAGCGGCGGCAGTTGATTCCTTTCGACTTGCCTCCCGAAGTTTGTGATGTGATTCTGGCAGCCAGGCGTCCCTCCACTAAGGTGGTATACGCCTGCAGGTGGAACAAATTTGTGGCATGGTGCACAGCAAAGGCTGTGAACCCCCTTTCTGCCCCTCTTTCTGAGGTCCTTCTGTTCCTTCTTTCTCTGGCCCAACAGGGTTCTGCCCTGGGTACCATCAAGGGTTATCTCTGTGCTATCTCGGCCTTCCTCAGGCTCCCTGATCAGCCCTCCCTTTTCAAGTCCCCTGTTGTTAACAGGTTCTTAAAAGGCATTACACACCTCTTTCCTCCTGTTCCATTTGTGATGCCTCAGTGGGACTTGAACTTGGTTCTTACAATTTTAATGTGCGCTCCCTTTGATCCTCTGCATAACTGTCCTCTTCGTCTTCTGACTCTAAAGACAGCCTTTCTGGTAGCCATCACCTCCGCTCGGCGGGTGAGTGAGCTCCAGGCTCTATCTTGCAAACCTCCCTTTCTGTCTGTTCATCCAGACAAGGTTGTTCTTCGGACGCGTCCGTCCTTCTTGCCAAAGGTGGTTACTGCCTTCCACATTGGGCAGACCATCACTTTGCCTACCTTCTTTCCGCCTCCGCATCCTTCCAGAGAGGAAGAGAGGCTCCACCGTCTGGACCCAAAACGTGCGCTCTCCTTCTATATCGACCGCACAAAACACTTCCGGGTGGATGACCAGCTCTTTGTTGGCTACGTGGGCGCCACAAAAGGTCGGGCGGTGCACAAACGAACCATCTCCTGCTGGGTTACCTTGTGCATCAAGACCTGCTATTCTTTGGCTAAGAAGGAGCCTCCTGTTGGGCTGCGTGCCCATTCCACCAGGGCAACGGCTGCTACCACGGCCTTGGGCCGCGGTGTTCCGCTCCCGGTTATCTGTCAGGCAGCTACGTGGGCCTCGCTGCACACGTTTACAAAACATTACTGCCTTGACAGTCAGGTCCGGAGGGACGGCTTCTTTGGCCGTTCTGTCCTCCAGGACTTCCTTGTCTGATCTTTGTTCGCAGACCCACCACCGGGGTTGGTATTGCTGGGGTATCTATTCTAAGGTAAGGAATCTGTCACTAACGTGTCTCTTTCAGATGCACAAGTTACTAACTTGTGTAACGATATATCTGTAAGAGACAGTAGTTAGTGACAGATTCCTACCGCCCACCCATCCTCCCGTTCTGCGAACTGATTTCTAGGGTTAAGGACATCCCTTTCAGGGCCCTAGTATTTTTCAGACACCTATGTCAGCTTCTTGCATGGCTCTGCGTTCCTGGCGCGGAAAGTCGTGTACAGAACTGACGTCAGCGCGCAGGGGCTGCGTCTAAGTACTGCCCGCGACGTCATCCCGGCGATCACGACGCCGACGACGGACGCGGAGCCGCACGACGCCGCCTACCGACGCGCAAGGGTACTGCTACGCAAAAACTTTCCGGATCCAGCCTGACGCCTGACGCCTGGGGATATTCTAAGGTAAGGAATCTGTCACTAACTACTGTCTTTTACAGATATATCGTTACACAAGTTAGTAACTTGTGCATCGCTAAGTACAAGCAGAGAGGATTCAGCTGAACCGTTTTTTAAAAGTAGGTAAGAAAGCAGTTGGAGCACATAACGAAAAGGACCCTTGTGCATGGAATTAAAACAGTGTGCTAAATACGCAGAACACAGACCTGTTGTGAAACGATAGATCTACAGAATACAGGCAGAGAAGATTCAACTGAACCATATTTTTAATGGTAGTGCATGTTACAGATCAAACATTTTTGCTGAAATTATAAAGCAATGTGCAAAATATGCAGAACGCATGCCTGTTGTGGAACAAAGATCTATAAACGGTACTAGACGAAAACAGGTCACAAACTTGTCTTGCTCAAAGGCTGACCTAATACAGTCCAGGCAGTGCTCTCTAGAGAAACCCAATGCAAGGAATGGTTATGATCAATAAAAATTGTAAAAACACTGGGCTATACCCATATCCAGAGAGTAGAGCAGCAGATTTGATCATTTTAAAACTATTATGAGTAGCAAATATAGATGCTAAAGTGCATTTTGCAAAATGTACTGACAACAAAGCTGAACCCGGCCCATGTACACCGAGCTGTGCAAACCGCTATATAATTGATCTTAAGCTATAGCATGAAGGGACATAGCATTGTTATAGCCTGATGTTGGACATGCAGTGATGGGTGACACAACGGAACAAGAATTACAGCAATCTGTAAGAGACAGTAGTTAGTGATAGATTCCTTACCTTAGAATATCCCCAGGCGTCAGGCTGGATCCGGGAAAGTTTTGCGTAGCAGTACCCTTGCGCGTCGGTAGGCGGCGTCGTGCGGCTCCGCGTCCGTCGTCGGCGTCGTGATCGCCGGGATGACGTCGCGGGCAGTACGCTAGACGCCGCCCCTGCGCGCTGGCGTCAGTTCTTCTTTTTCCGCGCCAGCAAGCGCAGATCCGGGAAGAGCAGTGCCCTGGTCAATTTTTGACCATACTTTTTGGTGATTTTTTCACTGTTTTTCCATCTTTAAGGTGTCGTAGGGATGCCCGGCTTCAAGCGATGCGGCGCCTGTGCGCGGATGATGTCCGTCACCGACCCGCATTGGGAGTGTCTCTTCTGCCTCGGCCGAGGCCACGACACCGAGTCTTGTCCCGAATGCCAGGCCCTCAACCCGAAAGCTTTGCGAGAGCGGTCTCGAAAGCTCCTCGAGGCCCGGCATTCGGCTCCACGGAGGCCCCGGTCGCGTGAGAGGTCCAGGGGTCGCTCGCGGAGTGCACACCGGTCGTCGGCGTCGAAGTCTTCTTCGTCCGGTAAGTCTAAGCACAAGAAGTCCAGAAGCATCGTCGCTCTCGGACTTCGCCTCGCCGATCTCGCGACTCGGCTGAGGCCCCTCCCGGCACCGTCCCCGCCCCGCGGCCCCGGACTTGCCTGTGGAGTCGCCCCGTCATACCCGCCCTTCCCGGGTTCGGGGGCGGATCCGGCTCAAGGTACAGGAGTTCCTGTCGGCCATGGCCCGCCTCTTCGGGCCTTCAGGCCCCTCCGGTGCGCCTTCGGGCCCCGCGGGCCACAGTGGGGTTGCTCCGGCGTCGCCGGCGGCTCCGCCCCGGCGTCGCCCGGGACTCCAGCCTCGATCCCGGCTCCGGCTTCGGCCCCGGCCTCGATCCCGGCTCCACAACCCCCATCGGCGCCGGTCGACCTCACGACACCTCCGCCGGCGCCGATGTCTCCGGTGCCGTTCTCGGCGCCGCCCTGCGCTCCGGGCGGCGTCGTCCCCCAGTTCCTTCCGGCTCCGGACATGGACCCGGAGCGACGTCGCTCGGCGCCGGCTCCGGCGCCGATGGGCCCTTGGGTCCCAAATGTCCCTCCTCCTCCTTATTTTGAACCAGAGGAGGACCAGGAGGACTGGGAGGGGTCTGATGACCCTCTGACTCGCAACTGTCAGTATGATGAGGACTGGACAGAGAGTCTAGGGGAGGCCAGTGGTCTGGATACTTCTCCTGACACTGGCATGCTGTCTCCTCCCGTGGCTACGGAGGAGGGGGCCAATTTTGGTACGGTGTTGCGTAGGGCTGCTGGGGCCTTACGTCTCCAGCTCCCTACTTTGACGGTCAAGCCTAACATCTTGACAGAGGTGCTTCAGCCGGCAGCCTCCTCTGCGGAGACTGTGCTGCCGTTTAACGACGCCCTCACAGACGTTCTTTTGGGCGCCTGGTCCAAGCCCAACACAGGGGCTCCTGTGGATCGGAACGTGTCACGACGCCATCGCCCCGCTCCGGGCGACCCCCTGTTTCTTTCTGTCCACCCCACTCCTGAGAGCTTGGTTGTCCAAGCCTCCGCTTCCCAAACCGCCTTCCCTACCGCTCCTCCGGATAGGGAATCCAAACGCCTGGATCAGTTTGGGAAGAAAGGTTTTTCTTCCTCCAGTGCTGGCTTGCGGTCCGTTAACACCGCTTGTCTTTTGGGCCGCTATACCCACTCTCTGTGGGATTCGGTGGCGGATGTTTTGCCCCAGTGCCCTGAGGAGGTCCAGGCACTGCTTTCCCGCGCCATTGCGGAAGGAAGGGATGCGGCCAAATACACTATCCGTTGTGGCCTTGACACCGCCGACTCGCTGGGCAGGTCGATTGCAACGACGGTGGCGCTCCGCCGCCACGCCTGGCTGAGAACCACTGGTTTTTCAGGGGATGTCCAGAATACTCTCATGGACATGCCCTTTGATGGAGTCGGTCTTTTTGGGTCCAAAGCAGACCATGCGTTGGAGCGCTTTAAGGACTCACGGGCTACTGCCAAGTCCCTGGGCCTTTCTGCTACACGCCCTCCGCTGCCTTCTGCTTTTCGCCCCTATCGTGGCCACGGTAGGGGCGCCCCTTCACGTCAGCAGCCCAGCCACCGGCCCGCGCAGCAGGCGTCTTCGCGTGGCCGAGGACGTGGATTCCGCCGTGGCGGATCGGGCAACCAGCGTGCGGGTCAGGCCACCACCTCCAACCCGTCCGCGGCCTCCAAGCCCTCCTAGTCCCTCCTTTCAGGTGCACGGCACGCCAGTAGGGGGCAGGGTCCGCCATCACCTTCCCCACTGGCGCACCATCACCTCGGACAGGTGGGTCTTGGACATTGTCCGAAGGGGCTACTCCCTCCCCTTCGAGACCACCCCCAGCCATGCCACCTCAACTCCACCGCATGTCAGGGGATCACTTGGTGCTTCTACAGAAGGAAGTCACGGCCCTCTTGACCAAGAGGGCCATCGAGCATGTTCCGACCCCAGAAGTAGGGCGTGGTTGCTACTCCCACTACTTTCTGGTGCCCAAAAAGGACAAGGAGGACATGCGTCCTATCTTGGACCTCCCGGAACGTCAATCGCTTCCTCCGGAAGGAGAAGTTCAAGATGCTCACCCTAGCTCAGGTCTTGACTGCCCTCGACCCTGGAGACTGGTTGGTAGCGTTGGACTTGCAGGACGCATATTTCCACATCCCCGTCCTGCCGGCCCACCGGCGTTACCTTCGGTTCACGGTAGGCCACGAGCATTTTCAGTTCACCGTGCTCCCCTTTGGCCTTACAAGTGCCCCTCGGGTGTTCACGAAAGTGATGGCGGTGGTCGCGGCTCATCTGCGCCGGGCAGGGGTTTCAGTCTTCCCCTACCTCGACGACTGGCTGCTGAAGGCGGGCTCGTCCCAGGCAGTCGTCTCCCACCTCCAGACTACGGCCGAACTCCTGCACTCGCTGGGGTTCTCCATCAATGTGCCGAAGTCGCATCTGATTCCTTCTCCACAGCTCCTTTTCATCGGAGCAGTTCTGGACACGACGCAGTTTCGGGCCTATCCTCCCGAACGGCGAGTCCGGGATATTCAGGCTATGATTCCGATCTTTCGGCCTTTATCCTGGGTTTCGGTAAGGATGACCCTGAGGCTGCTGGGCCTCATGGCCTCCTGCATCCTGCTGGTCAATCATGCCAGATGGCATATGCGGGCTCTGCAGTGGGACCTGAAGTTCCAGTGGGCGCAGCACCAGGGCAACCTGTCCGATCACGTCCAGATCTCGGAGGGGACTGCAAAACAGTTGCAGTGGTGGCTCTCGAACCGGCAATGGGTCATGGGCAGATCCCTCTCCCTTCCCCAGCCAGAGCATACAGTTGTGACGGACGCGTCCCTTCTGGGATGGGGCGGTCACTTGGGAGAGGCGGAGATCAGAGGCCTCTGGTCTCCGGCGGAGTCCCGGCTCCATATCAACCTTCTGGAGCTCCGGGCGATCCGGCTTGCACTCAAGGCATTCCTTCCCTCTGTCAAAGGGAAGGTAGTGCAGGTGTTCACAGACAACACCACCGCCATGTGGTACTGCAACAAACAGGGCGGGGTGGGGTCTTGGACCCTTTGTCAGGAGGCTCTGCGCCTCTGGACATGGCTGGAACATCAGGGCATGTTCCTGATGGTTCAACACCTGGCAGGTTCTCTGAACGCCAGGGCGGACGAACTCAGCCGCAGGTGCATGATGGATCACGAATGGCGTCTTCACTCGGAAGTGGCGCAAGGACTCTTTCTACAGTGGGGAGAGCCTTGGTTAGATCTATTCGCCACCGAAGAGAACGCGCAATGTCATCAGTTCTGCGCGTTGGAATTTCCAAGGCGGCACTCGCTCGGCGACGCTTTTCGTCGCGAGTGGAGTTGCGGTCTGTTGTACGCCTTTCCGCCTATACCACTTCTACCCAGAGTGTTGAAGAAGATTCGGCACGACCGGGCCCAAGTCATTCTTGTGGCTCCGGACTGGGCTCGAAGAGTTTGGTATCCCGAGCTACTCAATATGAGCATAGATCCCCCGATCCGTCTGCCTCTTCGGGAGGATCTTCTGTCGCAGCAGCAGGGGACGGTCCTCCACCCGAACCTGTCCAGTCTACACCTGCTTGCGTGGAGATTGAGCGGCGGCAGTTGATTCCTTTCGACTTGCCTCCCGAAGTTTGTGATGTGATTCTGGCAGCCAGGCGTCCCTCCACTAAGGTGGTATACGCCTGCAGGTGGAACAAATTTGTGGCATGGTGCACAGCAAAGGCTGTGGATCCCCTTTCTGCCCCTCTTTCTGAGGTCCTTCTGTTCCTTCTCTCTCTGGCCCAACAGGGTTCTACCCTGGGTACCATCAAGGGTTATCTTTGTGCTATCTCGGCCTTCCTCAGGCTCCCTGATCAGCCCTCCCTTTTCAAGTCCCCTGTTGTTAACAGGTTCTTAAAGAGCATTACTCACCTCTTCCCTCCTGTTCCGTTTGTAATGCCTCAGTGGGACTTGAACTTGGTTCTTACCTTTTTAATGTGCGCTCCCTTTGAGCCTCTGCATAACTGTCCTCTTCGTCTTCTGACTCTAAAGGCAGCCTTTCTGGTGGCCATCACCTCCGCTCGGCGGGTGAGTGAGCTCCAGGCTCTTTCTTGCAAACCTCCCTTTCTGTCTGTTCATCCAGACAAGGTTGTTCTTCGGACGCGTCCGTCCTTCTTGCCAAAGGTGGTTACTGCTTTCCACATTGGGCAGACCATCACTTTGCCCACCTTCTTTCCGCCTCCGCATCCTTCCAGAGAGGAAGAGAGGCTCCACCGTCTGGACCCAAAACGTGCGCTCTCCTTCTATATCGACCGCACAAAACACTTCCGGGTGGATGACCAGCTCTTTGTTGGCTACGTGGGCGCCAAAAAAGGTCGGGCGGTGCACAAGAGGACCATCTCCCGCTGGGTTACCTTGTGCATCAAGACCTGCTATTCTTTGCCTAAGAAGGAGCCTCCTGTTGGGCTGCGTGCCCATTCCACCAGGGCAGCGGCTGCTACCACGGCCTTGGGCCGCGGTGTTCCGCTGCCGGTTATCTGTCAGGCAGCTACGTGGGCCTCGCTGCACACGTTTACTAAGCATTACTGCCTTGACAGTCAGGTCCGGAGGGACGGCTTCTTTGGCCGTTCTGTCCTCCAGGACTTCCTTGTCTGATCTTTGTTCGCAGACCCACCACCGGGGTTGGTATTGCTGGGGTATCTATTCTAAGGTAAGGAATCTATCACTAACGTGTCTCTTTCAGATGCACAAGTTACTAACTTGTGTAACGATATATCTGTAAGAGACAGTAGTTAGTGATAGATTCCTACCGCCACCCATCCTCCCCGTTCTGCGAACTGATTTCTAGGGTTAAGGACATCCCTTTCAGGGCCCTAGTATTTTTCAGACACCTGTGTCAGCTTCTTGCATGGCTCTGCGTTCCTGGCGCGGAAAGTCGTGTACAGAACTGACGTCAGCGCGCAGGGCGGCGTCTAAGTACTGCCCGCGACGTCATCCCGGCGATCACGACGCCGGCGACGGACGCGGAGCCGCACGACGCCGCCTACCGACGCGCAAGGGTACTGCTACGCAAAACTTTCCGGATCCAGCCTGACGCCTGGGGATATTCTAAGGTAAGGAATCTATCACTAACTACTGTCTCTTACAGATATATCGTTACACAAGTTAGTAACTTGTGCTTTAAGAACGTGTTACCATGGTACTGGTGGAATTGACGGAGTCCAGTTTGATCGCAACCATCCGGAGAAACTTAACAGTTTTAACATTTGGTAATGAAGTAGATGAATCCAGGCTGGCAATGACTGCCTGCCGACAGGTGAGCACTCCTAGCTGAATGTAATCAGCACGGAGAAAAAAAAATACCCTTTGCTGCAGCAATTGAAGGCAGATACATAAGATGTGAATCTGAAAGAGACACGTTAGTGATAGATTCCTTACCTTAGAATATCCCCAGGCGTCAGGCTGGATCCGGAAAGTTTTGCGTAGCAGTACCCTTGCGCGTCGGTAGGTGGCGTCGTGCGGCTCCGCGTCCGTCGTCGGCGTCGTGATCGCCGGGATGACGTCGCGGGCAGTACTTAGACGCCGCCCCTGCGCGCTGGCGTCAGTTCTTCTTTCCGCGCCAGTAAGCGCAGATCCGGGAAGAGCAGTGCCCTGGTCAATTTTTGACCATACTTTTTGGTGATTTTTCACTGTCTTTTTCCACCATTCAGGTGTCGTAGGGATGCCCGGCTTCAAGCGATGCGGCGCCTGTGCGCGGATGATGTCCGTCACCGACCCGCATTGGGAGTGTCTCTTCTGCCTCGGCCGAGGCCACGACACCGAGTCTTGTCCCGAATGCCAGGCCCTCAACCCGAAGGCTTTGCGAGAGCGGTCTCGAAAGCTCCTCGAGGCCCGGCATTCGGCTCCGCGGAAGCCCCGGTCGCGTGAGAGGTCCAGGGGTCGCTCGCGGAGTGCACACCGGTCGTCGGCGTCGAAGTCTTCTTCGTCCGGTAAGTCTCGACACAAGAAGTCCAAGAAGCATCGTCGCTCTCGGACTTCGCCTCGCCGATCTCGCGACTCGGCTGAGGCCCCTCCCGGCACCGTCCCGCCCCCGCGGCCCCGGACTTGCCTGTGGAGTCGCCCCCGTCATACCCGCCCTTCCCGGGTTCGGGGCGGATCCGGCCAAGGTACAGGAGTTCCTGTCGGCCATGGCCCGCCTCTTCGGGCCTTCAGGCCCCTCCGGTGCGCCTTCGGGCCCCGCGGGCCTGATGGGGTTGATCCGGCGTCACCGGCGGCTCCGGCCCCGGCGTCGCCCGAGCCTCCAGCCTCGATCCCGGCTCCGGCTCCGGCCCCGGCCTCGATCCCGGCTCCACAACTCCCATCGACGCCGGTCGACCTCACGACACCTCCGCCGGCGCCGATGTCTCCGGTGCCGTTCTCGACGCCGCCCTGGGCTCCGGGCGGCGTCGTCCCCAGTTCCTTCCGGCTCCGGACATGGTCCCGGGAGCGGCGTCGCCTCGGCCGCCGGCTCCGGCGCCGATGGGACCTTGGGTCCCAAATTTCCCTCCTCCTCCTTATTTTGAACCAGAGGAGGACCAGGAGGACTGGGAGGGTCTGATGACCCTCTAACACGCAACTGTCAGTATGATGAGGACTGGACAGAGAGTCTAGGGAGGCCAGTGGTCTGGATACTTCTCCTGACACTGGCATGCTGTCTCCTCCCGTGGCTACGGAGGAGGGGGCCAATTTCGGTACGGTGTTGCGTAGGGCTGCTGGGGCCTTACGTCTCCAGCTCCCTACTTTGACGGTCAAGACTAACATCTTGACAGAGGTGCTTCAGCCGGCAGCCTCCTCTGCGGAGACTGTGCTGCCGTTTAACGACGCCCTCACGGACGTTCTTTTGGGCGCCTGGTCCAAGCCCAACACAGGGGCTCCTGTGGATCGGAGCGTGTCACGACGCCATCGCCCGCTCCGGGCGACCCCCTGTTTCTTTCTGTCCACCCCACTCCTGAGAGCTTGGTTGTCCAAGCCTCCGCTTCCCAAACCGCCTTCCCTACCGCTCCTCCGGATAGGGAATCCAAACGCCTGGATCAGTTTGGGAAGAAAGGTTTTTCTTCCTCCAGTGCTGGCTTGCGGTCCGTTAACACCGCTTGTCTTTTGGGCCGATATACCCACTCCCTGTGGGATTCGGTGGCGGATGTTTTGCCCCAGTGCCCTGAGGAGGTCCAGGCACTGCTTTCCCGCGCCATTGCGGAAGGAAGGGATGCGGCCAAATACACTATCCGTTGTGGCCTTGACACCGCCGACTCGCTGGGCAGGTCGATTGCAACGACGGTGGCGCTCCGGCGCCACGCCTGGCTGAGAACCACTGGTTTTTCAGGGGATGTCCAGAATACTCTCATGGACATGCCCTTTGATGGAGTCGGTCTTTTTGGGTCCAAAGCAGACCATGCGTTGGAGCGCTTTAGGACTCACGGGCTACTGCAAAGTCCCTGGGCCTTTCTGCTACACGCCCTCCGCTGCCTTCTGCTTTTCGCCCCTATCGTGGCCACGGTAGGGGCGCCCCTTCACGTCAGCAGCCCAGCCACCGGCCCGCGCAGCAGGCGTCTTCGCGTGGCCGAGGGCGTGGATTCCGCCGTGGCGGATCGGGCAACCAGCGTGCGGGTCAGGCCACCACCTCCAACCCGTCCGCGGCCTCCAAGCCCTCCTAGTCCCTCCTTTCAGGTGCACGGCACGCCAGTAGAGGGCAGGGTCCGCCATCACCTTCCCCACTGGCGCACCATCACCTCGGACAGGTGGGTCTTGGACATTGTCCGAAGGGGCTACTCCCTCCCCTTCGAGACCACCCCCAGCCATGCCACCTCAATTCCACCGCATGTCAGGGGATCACTTGGTGCTTCTACGGAAGGAAGTCACGGCCCTCTTGGCCAAGAGGGCCATCGAGCATGTTCCGACCCCAGAAGTAGGGCGTGGTTGCTACTCCCACTACTTTCTGGTGCCCAAAAGGACAAGGAGGACATGCGTCCTATCTTGGACCTCCGGAACGTCAATCGCTTCCTCCGGAAGGAGAAGTTCAAGATGCTCACCCTAGCTCAGGTCTTGACTGCCCTCGACCCAGGAGACTGGTTGGTAGCGTTGGACTTGCAGGACGCGTATTTCCATATCCCCGTCCTGCCGGCCCACCGGCGTTACCTTCGGTTCACGGTAGGCCCCGAGCATTTTCAGTTCACCGTGCTCCCCTTTGGCCTTACAAGTGCCCCTCGGGTGTTCACGAAAGTGATGGCGGTGGTCGCAGCTCATCTGCGCCGGGCAGGGGTCTCAGTCTTCCCCTACCTCGACGACTGGCTGCTGAAGGCGGAGCTCGTCCCAGGCAGTCGTCTCCCACCTCCAGACTACGGCCGAACTCCTGCACTCGCTGGGGTTCTCCATCAATGTGCCGAAGTCGCATCTGATTCCTTCTCCACAGCTCCTTTTCATCGGAGCAGTTCTGGACACGACGCAGTTTCGGGCCTATCCTCCCGAACGGCGAGTCCGGGATATTCAGGCTATGATTCCGATCTTTCGGCCTTTATCCTGGGTTTCGGTACGGATGACCCTGAGGCTGCTGGGCCTCATGGCCTCCTGCATCCTGCTGGTCAATCATGCCAGATGGCATATGCGGGCTCTGCAGTGGGACCTGAAGTTCCAGTGGGCGCAGCACCAGGGCAACCTGTCCGATCACGTCCAGATCTCGGAGGGGACTGCAAAACAGTTGCAGTGGTGGCTCTCGAACCGGCAATGGGTCATGGGCAGATCCCTCTCCCTTCCCCAGCCAGAGCATACAGTTGTGACGGACGCGTCCCTTCTGGGATGGGGCGGTCACATGGGAGAGGCGGAGATCAGAGGCCTCTGGTCTCCGGCGGAGTCCCGGCTCCATATCAACTTTCTGGAGCTCCGGGCGATCCGGCTTGCACTCAAGGCATTCCTTCCCTCTGTCAAAGGGAAGGTAGTGCAGGTGTTCACAGACAACACCACCGCCATGTGGTACTGCAACAAACAGGGGCGGGGTGGGGTCTTGGACCCTTTGTCAGGAGGCTCTGCGCCTCTGGACATGGCTGGAACATCAGGGCATGTTCCTGATGGTTCAACACCTGGCAGGTTCTCTGAACGCCAGGGCGGACGAACTCAGCCGCAGGTGCATGATGGATCACGAATGGCGTCTTCACTCGGAAGTGGCGCAAGGACTCTTTCTACAGTGGGGAGAGCCTTGGTTAGATCTATTCGCCACCGAAGAAGAACGCGCAATGTCATCAGTTCTGCGCGTTGGAATTTCCAAGGCGGCACTCGCTCGGCGACGCTTTTCGTCGCGAGTGGAGTTGCGGTCTGTTGTACGCCTTTCCGCCTATACCACTTCTACCCAGAGTGTTGAAGAAGATTCGGCACGACCGGGCCCAAGTCATTCTTGTGGCTCCGGACTGGGCTCGAAGAGTTTGGTATCCCGAGCTACTCAATATGAGCATAGATCCCCCGATCCGTCTGCCTCTTCGGGAGGATCTTCTGTCGCAGCAGCAGGGGACGGTCCTCCACCCGAACCTGTCCAGTCTACACCTGCTTGCGTGGAGATTGAGCGGCGGCAGTTGATTCCTTCGACTTGCCTCCCGAAGTTTGTGATGTGATTCTGGCAGCCAGGCGTCCCTCCACTAAGGTGGTATACGCCTGCAGGTGGAACAAATTTGTGGCATGGTGCACAGCAAAGGCTGTGGATCCCCTTTCTGCCCCTCTTTCTGAGGTCCTTCTGTTCCTTCTCTCTCTGGCCCAACAGGGTTCTGCCCTGGGTACCATCAAGGGTTATCTTTGTGCTATCTCGGCCTTCCTCAGGCTCCCTGATCAGCCCTCCCTGTTCAAGTCCCCTGTTGTTAACAGGTTCTTAAAAGGCATTACTCACCTCTTCCCTCCTGTTCCGTTTGTAATGCCTCAGTGGGACTTGAACTTGGTTCTTACCTTTTAATGTGCGCTCCCTTTGAGCCTCTGCATAACTGTCCTCTTCGTCTTCTGACTCTGAAGACAGCCTTTCTGGTGGCCATCACCTCCGCTCGGCGGGTGAGTGAGCTCCAGGCTCTATCTTGCAAGCCTCCCTTTCTGTCTGTTCATCCAGACAAGGTTGTTCTTCGGACGCGTCCGTCCTTCTTGCCAAGGTGGTTACTGCTTTCCACATTGGGCAGACCATCACTTTGCCCACCTTCTTTCCGCCTCCGCATCCTTCCAGAGAGGAAGAGAGGCTCCACCGTCTGGACCCAAAACGTGCGCTCTCCTTCTATATCGACCGCACAAAACACTTCCGGGTGGGTGACCAGCTCTTTGTTGGCTACGTGGGCGCCAAAAAGGTCGGGCGGTGCACAAGAGGACCATCTCCCGCTGGGTTACCTTGTGCATCAAGACCTGCTATTCTTTGGCCAAGAAGGAGCCTCCTGTTGGGCTGCGTGCCCATTCCACCAGGGCAACGGCTGCTACCACGGCCTTGGGCCGCGGTGTTCCGCTGCCGGTTATCTGTCAGGCAGCTACGTGGGCCTCGCTGCACACGTTTACTAAGCATTACTGCCTTGACAGTCAGGTCCGGAGGGACGGCTTCTTTGGCCGTTCTGTCCTCCAGGACTTCCTTGTCTGATCTTTGTTCGCAGACCCACCACCGGGGTTGGTATTGCTGGGGTATCTATTCTAAGGTAAGGAATCTATCACTAACGTGTCTCTTTCAGATGCACAAGTTACTAACTTGTGTAACGATATATCTGTAAGAGACAGTAGTTAGTGATAGATTCCTACCGCCCACCCATCCTCCCGTTCTGCGAACTGATTTCTAGGGTTAAGGACATCCCTTTCAGGGCCCTAGTATTTTTCAGACACCTGTGTCAGCTTCTTGCATGGCTCTGCGTTCCTGGCGCGGAAAGTCGTGTACAGAACTGACGTCAGCGCGCAGGGGCGGCGTCTAAGTACTGCCCGCGGCGTCATCCCGGCGATCACAGAGTTTCTGGGATACAGAAAGAGACTGGATCCACACCTGAGGGGCGGTAAAGTCATGCACTATATTAAAAAGCGCTTTAGCGGAGTTTCTTGCCTGTTCAATTTAATTGGTAATAAAACTACGCCTGGCAGATTTGATGTTCTGGTGGTAGCAGGATAGGGCTTGTTTGTACAGGTCCTTATCTTGAGGCTCTTTGCTTTGCCCGGGCACGTCCCGCATGCGTCCTGCGCCGCGGGCAGCAAACAGCACTTTTCGGCCTGACCCGGGTGTCCCGCTGTGCTCCTACTCCTCCTCTTCCCCGGTATGATTTCTGGGACACTGAGTCCCTGTGTGGCAGAATAACAATGGCAAGCAGATTAGAAAAATGTTTCCCGCAATTGGGCGGCAGGCGGCGCTTTTCAGCGCGACGCGGGCGTCCCGCTGTGCTCCTCCTCCTCCTCCTCTTCCCTGGTATGATTTCTGAGATTATGAGCAGCAATTATAGATGCTAGAGTGCATTGTGCAAAATGCACTGGTGACATAGCTGAACCCGGCCCATGTGCACCGAGCTGTGCAAGCCGCTGTATAATTGATCTTAAGCTATAGAGTGAAGGACATAGCATTATTATAGCGGGCTCTGCCCAGCTCGATATTGGACATGCAGTGATGGGCGACACAATGGAACAAGAACTGCAGCATTTAAGAATGTGTTACCACGGTACTGGTGGAATTGACAGAGTCCAGTTTGATTGCAACCATCCAGAGAAACTTAACAGTTTTAACATTTAGTAATGGATTAGGTGGACTCAGGCTGGCAATGACTGCCTGCCAGCAGGTGTGCACCCCGAGCCGAATGAAATCAGCACGGAGAAGAATTCTCCTTTGCTCAGCAATTGAGGGCAGATGCATAAGATGTGGATTAAGAATTATTTTCCTTGTCCGCATAAGCGGCAACTTGTGAGGGAACTGAAAGGCGCCAAGCCGGAAAGTGAGCATGAAAAATCAACTCACCCAGTCTTAATGCCACTAGCCTTGCCTTAATCTATATAGGGTATGTGCAGGAAATGTAGTTCTGCTGCTTGTTGGAAGAACAGGAGTTTATAACTGACCATGCATGGGAGCGCTTGCTTAATTCTGACAGGTCTTCCAGTTTTGACTTTTTTTTTGCCGTGGATGTTGTTAGATTCTTAAAGACCTGGAGAGAGAGGTGTTTGCTCCAGGCCTCAGACAGTGAGAATTCCACTAATTTGCTCTCAAGATGTTGCCTGTATTATGATTTTGAATCAGCACCCTCTAATATTCACCAAATTAGACTATGCATGGAATAGGGTGGTGCCAATCTGAGCATGTGACAGAAGTTAAGGAAACAGCTGCCTCTGGCCCAATGCTGTTTTATGATATTGTACTTTAGTCTCACTTGCGCCGGTGACGCACTCTTTGGAAGGTGGAGAGTAGCTTTGTAGATTCTGGTTACCAGTTTGTCAACCGGCCCTGCTTCCCTGCCCAGGGTAATTTCACTCCCGTAGGTTAACACAGGAATGATTTTTGCTTTCATCACTTGTAGAAGGGGCTTGAGACTTGGTCCTGGTAGCTTCAGTGTGGCGGCTTAGAGAGCAAACATTAAACTGGAGCCTTTGATGTTTATTGAGCATAGGTGAGAAGTGAATTATCCTTTGCTATCTAGAAGGATGCCAAGATATTTGTAGTCCTTGCTATGGTGGAGCCAGACGCCTTAAGCTGCCACCTACTGTCCAGATTTGGTTTTAGGCTGAATGTACCTGTCTTTGTCTTCGCTTGATTATTTACTAGCATATTCTTGGTAGTGTAGGCATGTAAGGTGGTCAGTTGCCGTTAAAAGGCTAATCTTTGTCTGGCTAAGGAGCACTAGATCATCTATGGATAGCATGTGTGTCATGCGTTGGCCTCCTAGTTTGGGTGGGTGGCAATTTGCTTCATCGCGATGCTTTGACATGTCGGCTATGTATAGGTTAAAAAGCAAGGGGGCAAGCATGCAACCTTGCTTTAGCCCGGAGTTTGTGGGGATCCTCCTTGAAATACAAGAACCTTCACCTAATTTGATCCGTACCCAAGTGTTGGTATACAGCTGTTCTATTGCACACAGCAAGGTGCCTGATGGACCCCAGTCTCGCAATTGTGCCAGAGGGGACCCCTTGGAATGCTATCAAAAGCGGCTTTGAAGTCCACAGCGCAGGAATAAACTGACCTTTTGCTTCTGATAGCTTTGTCACACATGAGGGCGAGGGCCATCCGATTTGAGGAGATGCCTGATTTATCTCTGAAGCCCCATTGATTTTTTGGTAAGAAATGATATTCTTCTGCCTAGGCTCTAAGATCATTGAGTAACAAGCTGGTGTAAAGTTTGGCGTCATTATCGATTAGACAATAAGTCGATAGTGGCGAGGGTCTGATTTTGTGCCTCCTTTTAAAATTGGCTGAATGATGGATCCTCTCGAAGAGTATGGGATGGTGTTAGCTACCAAGCAGTGTTTGAATAGAGGCGTTAACACCTCAGACAATAAAACGGGGTCAGATGTGAAAAAAGCAGTGGGTAGCCAATTGGGGCCTGGGACTCCGTCTTTCCGCAGCCTTGTCAGCTTTAGTACACAGCGTTCGTCCATTTGGCTGCAAATTTCGAGGGTAGTGGAGAGCCGAAAGTTTCTGAATCCGTTAGAGATACGGATGAGCCGCTTGATGAGCTAAAGACGATAGGTAAGCTTTCGGCCTGTGATGAAAAATGGACAGACAGTAATGAGACCCATGCAGTTTCATTGATATTTGCATTAGTTCTCCCTCTTACTTCCTATTGTGGCTTGATTGATCAGCGACAAGAATCTCTTTGTGTTCTTTTCCTTACTTGCAGCTAACAGTCAACAGGGGAGAGGATGTAGCCTTACGGCTAGAGGGGTCGACCTCGAAATTGGGGAACCGGGTTCGAGTCTCGGCAAGGACGCTCAACATCCTGTGATTCTTGGCAAATCACTTAATCTCCCCGTGCCTAACAAAAATGAATGTGTGCTCATGTAAGTCGCTCTGATACCTGATATGTTCGGGTCTAGTTTGCGCTATATAAAACAAAAAATATATATATATCCAGAAGTCCTCTTTTTATTCCTTTTTGGCACACCAGATTGCTTTCCTGAAGAGAGATCTTGACTTAGACTAAGTTTTGCAGCTAGTGAGGAAGGCCGGTTGATGATAATTTGCATTTTGCGGTTTACTGCGCTTGTCAAAGCTTTCAGGGCTTCCGTCAGTTTAAAGTTAGAAGAAGGCGAGTCACCTGGCTTGGTGCACAGCGGAAAATTGACTTGAAATTTCAGAATGATTTGTTCAATGAAGACTATCCACTGACTGATGGGGGAATTGCATAGGGCTGTTGCTGCATTGAGTTTGGCTCTTACCCATGGCATAATATCCCCGCTGATCTTGTTTTCCCATTTTAGCTGTTTTAAATTTTCAGTCCAAATCCCAGAGCTGGTGGAAGGTGCAACCTCCATTTTTAATGGCCTAATAGAGATATTGATGTACTGCGGTCTGTGGTTGTTGTCAAAGCGAAATCCTAGGGAGAAGGCTTTGATGTAATTGAAGAGTCCTGCACAGCTGAGGCTAAAGTCGATGTAAGAGATAGACTTTATCGCAGTTTTTGTCCATCCGGGGGGTATGTCGCAGCTGAATTGCCCATTGAGGAGCCTGAGACCTAGCGGATCACATTCATTTAGAAAAAAATTCTCCTAATTTTTTATGACGAGTAGCCGGTGGTAGGTTTTGAGCTTGGAGGTCATACTCAATGTCCAGGCTATTATTCTCACGGCCTGTTGCTCCCCCAAATAGATTGGTGTTAAAATCACCAGATAGCAAGATGTTTGCTGATGCAAATTTTTGTTTGGTTTCAGTTAGAATTGATACTAGGTTTCTCAGTTTCTCCTTATTTCTAGTCTTAGAAGGATGGAAGTAGATATTAATAATCCAAGAGCGAGTGAAGTTCGGGGTGTTGGAGTATGCTAAGATGGATTGCTTTAGCCCAAGGAACTTTCAGAGTGATCTCTTCCCTGAATGTGGCAGTGATGTAGAAATATATACAGTTAGGCCACCTATTGGGCGACCATACCTGTTAGCTTTGATGGCTGGTTTCTGAAACTCGACATAGCCTGTTAGAGGGACAATTGATTGAGCTCAAGTTTCTTGTAACATAAGGAGGTCAAGGTCCTTCCAAAAGATGCAGATTCGTCATCTTCCACTTTTTGCATAAACCCGTGAGTGTTCCAGGAGCATAGACTGAGACTGTCCCTAGTCAGGCGCTGCCCGACGTGAGTTGGATTACATTGTCACAGGATATTTCTTGCCTGAAGGGCAGTAGACAGCCAGTCCCAATCGGAATGGTTTGTCTCTGGCTTACTAGAAGCATGCTCTCCATGTTGTTTTTTTGCAGCCACTGACGATTCTGGAAAATCGTGCAAGTTAGGCAGGCGGTTATTTTTTAACTTTGAATTCCTTGTGCTCTTTTTAGTATGGAGTGAGTGGGCGGATTATGCTGGTTCAAGAGCACAATTGGATATTACACTATAATCTCGACAAGCAGCCAAGGGATTCGAGGCCACACAGCCCAATTAGTCACACAAGTAAACAAAAGATTTTTTATATAATTTTGCCCACCTCAATGGTCCACTGCTTATAGACCACACAATAAAACATACAATAACAAAAACAGAGAGGCAACAATAGTAATTGAACATAGATAAGAAAGAGGTTCTTGAGTCATCAATATTGTGTCTGTATTCTTCTTTGATATTCTTAATTCAACACAAGTGCAGCCAACGCACTTCACCCTAAACAGGGCTTCATCATGGCTGCTATACAACATACCCAAATCAAACACTTTATAATCAAAGTTTCTACTGAAGTGCAAATACAAAAACGTGTGACCATAATTATCAAAGAAACAAATCTCATACAAAATGTATTTTAAAAAAGGGGATTATTAAGATATACCCCTTAGAACAATTCATTACCAAAAAGCGCAGGAGAATGAGTCTCACATGATAAGACCCAAAGAACTCAAGAAACCACCATAGAATATATAAAAGGGAGTTAGAGGAAAAAGGACTATACCTTAGAGAGAGACTTAACAGTAAACGCACCCAAAAGAGTAAAGACACTAAACATTGTTCCTAATGTGATCAACAAGTGAGATAACAGAGAACCCCAAGTCATACGTCAGAACAAGTCATAAGCCAAGACAAGAGCCACCAAACATAAAACACATGCCCACAATGCAGTGCTCGTGTTAAATAATCAGAGACAGAATCATTAAATCCAGCTCCCTTACCAAGACTAGTATCTCACGGTAGGTTTTAAAATACATTTTGTATGAGATTTGGTCTTTTGATAATTATGATCACAAGTTTTTGTATTTGCACTTCAGTAGAAACTTTGATTATAAAATGTTTGATTTGGGTATGTTGTATTTGCAGCCCTGATGAAGCCGTGTTTAGGGTGAAACGTGTTGGCTGCACATGTGTTGAATTAAGAATATTAAAGAAGAATACAGACACAATATTGAAGACTCAAGAACCTCTTTCTTATCTATGTTCAATTACTATTGTTGCATCTCAGTTTTTGTTAATCACAGTTGGATATTCTTTGGCCCTCACTCTCTCAAGTTTTATGCCCCAGCCTTCAAAGACTGCAGATTATTCCAGAATCATTTCTACCCGTGTGGGAAAAAAGAGCGTGGCCTGAGTAGGTTCTGGTTCTTGGCTCTAAAAACTCGATCACAGAAATGTCGGCTGATTCTATATGATGTAAATCAGAGAACGATTGCAGCAGAAGGATAATGTTGTCTCTGCTTAAAATGTCATGAGCCCCCCTTGATTGATATTAAGGTGTGAAGACCATCTGATTGAGCCGGGGGGGGGGGGGTTGGACAGTTGGCAGGGTCCTGGGCATTCGGCATCAGAATCAGAGAGTGATAAGATTGGTTGCCATCATGGTTGTGTTCACTTTGAGGTGCTCTGATGGATGAATTGGAGCAGGGGCCTCGAAGATTATCTATCCTGCTGTGGTTCATTTTTTTTGCGAGTCTCCTCTTTGGCCAGCTGATCCAAATGATTGGGCAATTGGTGTGTGCTGGAACACTTAGGGGTGCGTGACGTAGCTCTTCTTGAGCAAATGGGAGATCTTGTCCCTGACCCTGCATATTGTTCGGCCTTTGCAGCCATTTGGTATTGATGCCTGCTGCTACTTCAGGTGTAACTTGGGAATTTGGTTATTTCATCAAGGCAGGTTCTGATGCTGGAAGGTTTGAGAGAGGCTGTGGGGGCAATTCTGTTTAGTTCGGGGAGTGAGAGGTTTTGTTATGTTTGTACTTAGTGAAAATAGGATATAACCGCTCTTCCTTTATTGTGATGGATGCTCTGTGAATTATATTCCTTTGTTTCCTTAGCTGTTTGCGGAGGCGTTTGCTTAGCCTTACCGACGGTGTTATACTGGGCTGAGGAAGAGAACCAGTGGTCTGTTGAAGGGGATGTGCTGGTATCACGGGAACAGAAGAATGTGCTTCATTCCCGGATGGTAGATTGGTGCTTGTTCCGGGGTCCAGAGCTGAAGTTGTGAACGGACATTCTGCTGTACCTGGCGGCTTGTCAATTCTCCCGGAGAAGAGCTGTGAAAGGTTTCCATAGCTTGCGGTAAGGTGAACAGCTTGTTTAAAGTCGGAGATCACGGGCAGGAGCCCCTCAGTCTTACGGGAGGTCAGCCAGTACTAAAATTATATAACAAAAAGAGGGGGGGGGATCTGGGAGCTATTAAAGGTCCAGTGTCCATGCTCCCTAGACTACATGTGAACCACCAGGAGGACACTGTTCCTATGGCCAGGTGCAAACAGTCACCCATGCCCTTAAAACAGAGAAGAAAGAGGAAAGAAGAGTGAAACGGTTTCCTAGGTTAGCGACCCACTCGGGTAAATCGAAGACCACTCTTTGTCCTCTGATGCCCTCACACACCCCGAAGGATGTCATGCTTCATCATCGGGTGGTTGCTCCTCGTAGGGCCGGCGCTGCAATTCCCTATGGGCCCCCCGAAGGGTCACTTTATCGGAGATCTTTTGAGGACCGCCGGATGGTGCATGCGGGTGTGCGGGGATGGGTCCTATGTGGAGGGTAGAAAAAGTGCGTGCAAAATGGTGACAAAAAGTATTAAAAGGGTCATCATGCAGCAAATTTTGAAAAGATGTACCCTTAGCAGAATTTAACTGCTAAAATAAAAATGACTGGAGGCACACTATGCCCAGGGGTCATGGGTCATAGGTCAACATGTTTCGCGCCTCTATCGCCATAAAGGTCGTTGGCGCTTCTTCAGGACCAAATTAGTAAAATAATGTGCACGTGAAGATAAATAAAATTAAAATACCCTCAATATCGATCTGGGCCATGACCTGTGCCCCCTCAATGTGGTTACAGGTTAATGATGAAAATCGCTCCTGATCAATACCTAGGAAGGAAAAAGAAAAAGATACAACAGGGATGTGCATCAGTACAACTTGATGCAACATATGTGTGCCACAACTGTGTGACCATCAACCCCATAACAGGACTGGAACACGAGTCCAAAACATACATGAATGCGCCATAACCCTGTATGGCGTCAGGTAGACATTCCTACCCTACAATGGCTACGTGTATGGCAATCCAGGGTGGTGTCTAGATTCCCAGGTGTTAGGCCAAGGCAAAATTACCTCACCCGCTACGTAAAACACTTGTCACATCAAAGAAACATAACCCCTGATGACGTTCATAGAGGTTCTCAATACTCAGAGGACCTTACCTAGCTTGTTGAAGACAGACGCTCCATTGGCTAGAAGCATGGGCCACCCGCAAATTACCGGGCTGAAACAACAAAAATGTGCCATCGGTATAAAACACACTTGGTTCCTAATGTTCAAAAACGGTTTTGTTGTAAAAACCCACTCCTGGTAATCTACTCACGTCTCTACCCGGGTGGTAGCAACTGTATACCTGCCCCATCCATGCGACTGCCAGCTATGAACTGCCAGTGGCAGCGCACAAAACTTAAATAGTCACGGGGGCTTGTATCAGGGTCAATTCCCTTTCCGGGACGTGAGCTCGAATCAGAACAAGCCGCGCATGCGCGGGTAGTAGTTGGCAGTGCGCGTGCGTGTACAAGGTGAACTAGTCCCCTCTGCCTCAATCCGGGCATCCTGTCGATATCTTTTGTCACGTTAACTCTTGCTCATAATACCAAACTCAAGCATGATCGTAATGCCTCCCACGCAAACCGAGATTTAAAAAACAGCATGTTCCAAAGCAAAACCATCCCAGAGCAAGTTTCTTGTGCTAAAAATTTATAAAAAATGCATAATTGTGGTTATCGGTAAGCACAGTACATGCAGGGTGAAGGTACACTATCACCTAAAACCGATGAAAAAAGAGAAAAATTGAATAAGAGTTATGTCACACCCTGAACGTTGGAGCTTAGATACGCCACCAGTGTCAGTGTAGTCAAGACACGTATACCCAAAGAAAGGAAAATATAAAATTGAGATCCCTCGGCTGAACCGCCGTACTAAAATTATATAACAAAAAGAGGGGGGGGGGGATCTGGGAGCTATTAAAGGTCCAGTGTCCATGCTCCCTAGACTACATGTGAACCACCAGGAGGACACTGTTCCTATGGCCAGGTGCAAACAGTCACCCATGCCCTTAAAACAGAGAAGAAAGAGGAAAGAAGAGTGAAACGGTTTCCTAGGTTAGGGACCCACTCGGGTAAATAGAAGACCACTCTTTGTCCTCTGATGCCCTCACACACCCCGAAGGATGTCATGCTTCATCATCAGGCGGTTGCTCCTCGTAGGGCCGGCGCTGCAATTCCCTACGGGCCCCCCGAAGGGTCACTTTATCGGAGATCTTTTGAGGACCGCCGGATGGTGCATGCGGGTGTGCGGGGATGGGTCCTATGTGGAGGGTAGAAAAAGTGCGTGCAAAATGGTGACAAAAAGTATTAAAAGGGTCATCATGCAGCAAATTTTGAAAAGATGTACCCTTAGCAGAATTTAACTGCTAAAATAAAAATGACTGGAGGCACACTATGCCCAGGGGTCATGGGTCATAGGTCAACATGTTTCGCGCCTCTATCGCCATAAAGGTCGTTGGCGCTTCTTCAGGACCAAATTAGTCAAATAATGTGCACGTGAAGATAATAAAAATTAAAATACCCTCAATATCGACCTGGGCCATGGCGGAATCCTCTCATGGAAAGGCAGCAGGGCTGGGGGCGTCGTCGACTGTGCCATCTGCTCCGGTCTTCGCTCATGCACTTGGATACGAGATTGAGTTTCCCTAGATGTAATGTCTACTGTAATGCCTACTGGCGTATAAGACAGTACAGTACAGTACAGTGGTTGCTCCTGTGGCTACCCCCTGTGTAGCAACTTCTATGGGGTTGGCCCCAAATGCCATAAGCTGGTGCTGAGTTCGCCGTTGTTTGAAAAAAGTCAGTAATCAAATTCCTGTAAACAGGCAAAGGGTCTTCCGCTGTTTTGACCCAAGGCGCTGCCAAAAGAGCCAAGGACACTGGAAGGCTAGGACCTAATGATTGACTTAAGGATAGTTCATGGTCTGTATCACTCTGAATTTTCCGGCACTTGATGTCAGTGGAATCTCTGGTATAAGCCCTGGTCCTTCTAGGTCTTAAACGTGTCTTCCCCCACCATTATGGCCAGTCTATTACTGGTGGAGTTAACATGGCAGGTGCTAATTGCTGGTTACCAGTTGCTCGTTGCTGCTTGCGGGTTGTTATGTGCTGTTTGCTCAGTCGCGGTCCGTGTAGGAGTGCCGGCCGGGCGGTGACGTGGGGCAGGGGAGGGGCAGGGTGGGGGGTAGCAAAGTACGGATTACGGACCTATACAGGTAAGTAAACATTTAAATCAATGAAACGAATTTCGTTGCGCGCACTGCATCGCATTTGGCGATGCAGTGCCAAATGCGAAAGAGTTTGCTGCTTGCTGCGCTGGTTACTGCAAGGAGTTGTAGCCCTGTTGCTGGTGGCTACTAAACTTTCCTGATTCCTAGTCCCTGTTCCTGATTTCCCTGATTCTCTCTGTTTGCCTATTTTGACTTTTCTTTATAAAGCCACGCAAGGTGACGCAAATTGGTAAATCTCAACTAGCATTTTGCGTCATGGCTGCGCCAAAATCGTGGCGCAGCCATTATGCAAATTGTTAGTAAGTCTAGGCCTTGATTTCCAATCTCTATTGCTTTTTGAAACACTTTGGAACTGCACTCTTAGTTTGACCCCAAAAGTGCAGTTGAAACATGTTCAAACTGTCAAAGTTTGTAAATGCTTTGAGCCAAAAGGTTCTGAATGTACTGCAGAATCTGAACTGCTTCCTGTTCCTGATTTCCCTGATTCTCACTGTTTGCCTGTTGCCTGGTTGCATGTGATTACCCTCGCACTTCTGCTCGGGGCAGCCAGGATGGCGGCAACGGATGGGAGGTAGATGGTAGCAAGGTAGCGAGATGACAAGGCAGCGAAGCAGAAAAACAGGGAGCCAAAATTCTCCCGCGATTGTGGAGTGAGCAGGGGAGAACAGAACAAGGGAGTGCAAGTCACTGCAACAGCCTTTATTTAGGCCTGCCCTACATAAAGGCTGTTGCAGTGACCCATCCTGAATGGTATGCAAGCTGTCATTACAATGGAATGTTTCTCTTTACGCAGAAATCGCTGATTCTTTTGGAGGTTTCAAAGGACCTAAAGAGAGGAGACTACTGTATTGACCTGCGGCTTGAGAGAGGTTTCCTGGTCAATTACCATCCCCAGGAATTTAGTTTTTGAGGGACTAGAGGAAGAAGACCCATCTCCATGGTACATAACGTGCCATCCTAATGGCCTTGGTGGTGATGAATAGCTTGGCTTTTCCAGCATTGAGCTTTAAGACATTACAGCCTGTCCACTGCTGGGCAGCTGCCAAGCAGTTGCTCAGCTTAAGTGCAGACAAGCAAGACTGGCTGTCTAATTGGACAATGATATGAGAGTCATTACCATAAGGCCCTTAACCCAAATAACGTAACAAGCGCAAACCAAGACTGAACAAAGATCCTAATAAGCGTGAGGGACAAAGATGACCCCTTAGGTACTCCTGGACTGGATCAGATCTGATGGGAGGATTAGACCTATGATGAGTGTAGTATGATAGAAATTACTTGAATCATGTCAATGCATCCCAGATCCCAATATCTGTGAGGTGGCGGATCAGAATTTCATGATCCACTGTGTCAAATATGACAGAGGTGCAGCAGGATTACTGCTACAGTGTCACTGTCACCTTGAATAGACCATATATCATCGAGGGCTAGGAGAAATGTGGTTGCAGTCCAGTGACATGGGCATAAGCCCACATGCCAGGGATCACAAGCACAAGGGGGCTTTAGGAATGTTAAGAGCTGTTTGACTATAAATTTCTCTATCACCTTTCTCAATGCTGGCAGAAGTACAATAGGCCAATAATTCACTGTATTTACTGGATCAAGATTATTCGTTTGGAAGAGGGGAGCTTCCACTTACCTTTCCAGCCATCTATTACTATTCCCCAGGCAAAGCTGATATTAAATGAGCAATCAAGAAGGCATCCTGAACTGGACCTGCAAAAGCGATCTAGAATATTCTTCATTTTTATGGGCAAAAGGACTGGCCTAGGGTACGGTTGAGGACAAAGTATTCAACAATATATGAAGGGACTTGATATTATTGTAAATACTTTTGATTTTAGTGAACAAATAAGAAGAGAGGTACAAAAGTATTGGAACAGAGGTCTGGTGCTGATGTGAGAGTCAGGATTATGAAAGAAAGAATATGGTGGGAAATAACTGCAGAGTTATGTTCAGCCTTCATGAAAGCATTCCTATATATCCTAAGTTGGACTAAATAGGCTTCCTTCTAAGAAGCCTACAACTTTCCCCATCGGTTTTCTGCTCGTCTTGTCTGAAGTTTAACCTCCTGTACAGTAGCCAGGAAACACATTTTGAGGCCTTGGCACTCAGAAACTTTTTTCACTAGCACATGATCTTCAAATATTTTCAAGCCTCAAATTCGGATCAATCTGATTAACTGTTGTTCTTTGATGCAAGGCATGTTATTCACTGCAATCTTCAGGTTTAAGGAACCCTGCAGGTGGATAATGAAAATAAGAATTTTATGTCCTTGTGGTTTATGCAGAGATGTTTTGGCTTCACATTGAAATAGGTGGTGAGCAGCCCGTTATACAGGAGAATTATTCCTGTAGCTTTTGAACTTCAAGGACGTCCAGAAACAGAGTATGCCACAATTTGTGGCATCCGTAGCCAGCAAGCTGAGCCCATGGGATTCTAGGGATTTCTTAAGCTCATTTGATTTTTTACCCAAGAAATTATTCAAATATAGATAAACGTTCCCTGCCATCACTAGTTTACTGAATTTCAAGGATCTCTTGCTCTGCTTAGATTGATAAACACCCTGGTGACGTCACTGATTTCAATGGGTGGCCGATAGACAAACATTATTGTAACCGGCTGCTCTGAAAAGATTTTAACTTGATAGATTAGTTTCGTACCATAAGTCTGAACCCTCCTGAATGTTCTTAAAAGGGGAACTGTTGGACTTTACCCTCTGTGACGGGTCACCCCAAACTTTTTACCTTTACCCTCCACTTTTTGGCTGGATACGTTTTGTTGGCCCCAGGACTCTGTGCACTTTACCATTGCTAACCAGTTCTGAAGTGCTTCTGCTCTCTCTCCTAAACAGGGTAGAATTGGCTTATACCTGACTGACCCATTTAATTTACATGAAATTCTCTAGTAAAGTGTCCAGTCTTACAATGAGTATTTACACTATTGGAGCACATTGAGCTAAGCGGATCTGACGTCACACGTCACTGCAGCTGCGTTTCGAGCCGAATTGAAGCCAAGCAAAGGGGGACTCTACCGGCGGCTGCAAGGCTTTTTGCCTGAGCTGCCTGAGAGCGAGCAAGTGTGGTGGGTATAGTCAGCTGCCGTGGAGAGTGTGCCCCAGGCGGCCCGTGGGGGCGTCTCGGTTAGATCTCGGTGCGGCTTGTGGGCGAGCCTGGTGTGCCCCACTCCCAAATCACTGCAGCCTCAAAGCGCTCTCATTCTGACTTCTGAGGGGCCCGGAGTTGCAAAATCAGCAAAAGAAAACTTAAGAGGGGCAGTGGGGCGGTGCGGAGCAGGGAGGCATGCACCTGCCGGCATCTGGTGTACCAGAGTTCAGGGTGCGTGCCTGTGTCCCTGGAAGGGAAGCCCTGGGGGTGCAAGCGGAGGAGCCTGGTGCTAGAGCTCAGCCTGCAGCCAACCTGCTCCTTCTGCCCCATGTGCATCTTGCTCTCTTTGCACTCCCTTGTTCTGTTCTCCTTTGCTCACTCCATGATCACGGGAGAATTTTGGCTCCCTGTCTTTCTGCTTCGCTGCCTTATCATCTTGCTACCTTGATTTCCCTCTACCTCCCATCCATTGCCGCCATCCCTGGCTGCCCCAAGCACAAGTGCGAGAGTAATTGTGTGCAACCAGGCAACAGGCAAACAGAGAGGATCAGGGAAATAAGGAACAAGAAGGCAGTTCTGATTCTGCAGTATATTCAGAACCTTTTGGTTCAAATCATTTACAAACTTTGACAAATTGAACATGTTTCTGCTGCACTTTTGGAGTCAAACAAAGAGTGCAGTTCCAAAGTGTTTCAAAAAGCAAGAGAGATTAGAAATCATGGCCTAGACTAACTAACAATTTGCGTCATGGCTTTATAAAGAAAAGTAACGGAGCACAGCACCTTGCACAGCAATTGCTTTAGACTGCATTGTGTACGTGTTACCTAGATTTACTAAAGGCAGAAAACCTGGGTTTGAGCAAAAATGGTGTGCCTACCCAAGAGAGGTCTAACAATGAGAAATTTAATTTCTCCTTGTTACTTCCTCTTTCCATGTGCTGCATTTTACAGCACACATAGAAAGAGGACTGTGTATCTGATGATTTGTTTTTGTGCAGGAAGGGATACCTGTCTGTAACGTGGGCACCCTTGCACCATGGCACAAGGGTGCCTGCTTTGGTGCCTGAAGTGCACAAGCGATATGAGAGCAGAAGTGCACCATATCTTAATAGATATGGTGTATTTCTGATCGCTTGCTTACACACAACGCAGCACAGCAAGTTGCCTTGCAGCGTTGCATGAAAGGTTAGTAAATCCAGACAGCTCAATCCTGAAGATCAGTACATAAGCTGTGGTACGCAATTGATGGAGCAGAGTAAAAGAAAATTTTTAACCCCTAACAAATTTTATAAATAATTAATAACCATGTTCGTTTTAAATGTATTAATCAACAATGTATGTGAGGGAAGGGTAACTCGCTAAAATGTGTGCTGAATAATCTATTTACAAATGTCCATGTGTCTAATTATAACATAAAAATAATTGCGTACTAATTAAATAATAAATGCATGATCCGTGCTTTTTAGAATAAAACGTGATGTTGCAAAAACAATAGTGATGGTAAGTAAGGAACAGCCTAAATGTTGCTTTCCGCTAGGTAACAACTAATTGGGGTACGTAGAAGACGGGAGGGAAACGAAAAGGCTATGTTTCTCTATTTTAATTATGTTTTGTTTATTTCTAAATAGTGCTTCTAAGTCTAACTCGAGTGGCGATATAAAATGGCCGCCGCTTATTAAAATGCGCATGAGCGGAGAAAACACGCGTTGAGGGAGAAAAAGTTGGGGAAAAGCTGACCACTTGATGAGGCCGAAAGGCTAGGATGAAAGAATGGTCAAGGCTGATGTGACCTATTTGAACTGATAAAGTGTCGTGGTGATCAGCAAAGAATCGTGGGAAACCGTCTTATGAGAAAGGACAATGCCTGCGGAGTTCTCGAATATATCGAAAGAAGTTACAAATGTACTGATCGAAGCGGATGGAAACATGTCATGAACTGTGAGAAAGGAAATGGACTTATACATTCCGAAAGAACAAGTTGGAACCGGGAGAATTTGATGAGAACTGAATAATAGACTGAATGGACCAATGAAAGAAAAGCGTGTTATTAATGTTGCAACAATTTAGTTAGCAAAGCTAGAATTAGGGTATAAGAAGGCCTACTCTTAGTGGGAGGGGGTACGCAGAAGGAGATAGATGCTCGCGCTTGCTTCCAGTAGAGCAGAGTTCCAGATCGATGAGCGGGAGATGCTGAGAGACTGTTAGATGAGACGGGTTGCGGTAGCTGATGCTGACGAGCTGAAGTTTCTGTTGCTGTCTTTATTTTCCAGTTGAGTATGAGAATCATGCTAGTTTTCAACTTTAAACTTATTTAGAAATCATTAGGCTTAATTAGGAAGATAGGTAGGTTAATTAGGATTTTTCCTCATGACAAAATTTCCTTTCTGCAATAAAATTGATTTTACTTAATGAATAATTGATTTAATAAAAATATGAATAATTGAATAATAAAGCTTAAATTCTTTTCCATGCTTTTAAAATTATATAAACTTTGAAATACTTAAACAAATGACTCAGTGATTATTTACTAAATGGTTACAAAATTTGTAATTAGTTATTGTGATTTAGCTGGTCTTAATCACTATCAACTAATACTTTCTAGATGATCCATCGACAAAACAATGAGCAAGGATATCCTATGAAATAACTAAAAAGCGATAGGTTATGGTAGAAGGTATCCCAGCTCCTTACAGCGGTACATTATGATCGTCGTTCGTTTTTAGAGTTCTCCTAGGGGTATAGTCCAGGTGAGTTGTGTGTTTGATAAGGCGATGTCATGGGCCCCATCGTCATGTTTGCTTGAGAGAATTATAAGTCGCGCCTGGATGACCTGGGAGAAATAGTTTTTATTGTATCCGCTGCATCAGATTTCTTGGTAGCAGAGTTATGGTTTCTATAGATTAGTTTAGTGATTATTGATTATTGATTATTGATTTTGATTATTTTTGATGACTAACACTATATGTTGAGTCGCGTTATGTTATATGTAAGTTTTCACGCTTCTGGGATGTAGGAAGTGGAACACGTGTGACAAGAGAAGTTACATGGAATTTGGTACATGGTCTGAATTCAATTTTGGTAATAACACAAGTTGTGTTATGTTAGGGATTTTCTGTACGAAAGGTGTGTGACTGAGATAGCAAATCACGTTTTCTTGTGAAACTCTGGCCTTAATTCTCAGGAGCATAGTCTCCACATGTGTCTTATCCCCAGAGAAACGAGTTTATTGTTTGCATGAGAGAAGGGTAAGGTAGAGGGAAGTGCTACTTTATCGGCGAAAGTTAATAATTCTGTGGTAGGGTAGAGGTAAGCGCTGCCTACTGGAAATACGGGATTCTTGTGTAAAAGGACAAAGCTGTCACTTTTGTTTAGCGAATCAGATTATGGAATTGTTTTAAATATCGTAACTAACGAAGAAACTTTGAAAAGAGAAAAATTGCCGATAAATTTTGTAAAGGAGGGGTAAAAGAGCAGGAGTGACGTAGTCAGTGCCGCGCTAGGATTGGATAGTGCGCCAGTCACGTGAACACAAAGACAGGAGTGACGTGGGAAAAGTGCTGCGCTGGGATTGGTCGGTACGCGGAAGACGGAAATTGTTCTGATTGGTGTGTCAGTGTAAATCGCGCTGTGATTGGTTAAAGTTCCGTACACGGAACAGTGCTGAATTTTAGAAAGATTTGAAGAAAAACAGATTGAAAACATGCCGTATTATGAGTATGAAGGGGAGAGAATGTCATGGACGACAAAAATTAAGAATTTCTTTAAGAAAGACAAAAAGGTTGTGACTAGAGAGGGACAAGTAATTCCTCCGCCGAAATCAGCAGCTTCACATATGATGCTGAAATACGGATATCATACATGCATATGGTTCGAAAATTGGGCGAAATATACGAAGAACGATGGAGCATTGGCATTTCTTGAGAATGGTTCATTTAGTGTAGCGGTCTTGCGAAACTTGAGAGAAAAGATGACAAATTTAGAACCTAGACCAACACAGTTTGAGGCTTTGACGGAATGGGAAGATGAGATGTATGAGCGAGAGAGATTCAGAGGTTTGAGAGATCATGAGTTTATGCCTGGAAGATTGTGGGGAGTAAATCATGAGGATAGAATAAAACGATGGAGATGTGCTAACATGACAGGAGGTTTGTTTCCAGCTTTCACAGTTGAGGATGAGTCTAAGAGAAAACGTACTGAGAAAAAGAAACATATGGAGAGGGAAAAATATATGCATGAGAGTGAAACAGATGATGAATTGCTGGAAGATATTCTAAATAGAAATCCACCTCCGTATCAGCAAAGTTCCACAGTGGTGACACCTAATGCGCCGCAAATAGAGACTATGCGAAATAAAAGTCCTGTAAAAAGAATTGAAATAAATAGGTCCCAAGATCAAATGAGAACTTCACAAAATGAAGGAATAGAAAGTGACCATGCAACTGAATTAGCGAGAACAACAAAAGAACTAACTGAGAAAATTAGAGAATTAACGAAAAACATGGAAGCTGTAACGGTACCCGTGACAATAGGTCCAGTAATACCAGTTTTTGAAAATCAGAGAATTGATGAACGCTCTTTAGTGATTCCTATGAATTCACAATTACAAAGAGAAAGGGAAAGAATGGAACCAAGTGCAAGTACAAGTAATTTGGCTAGTGTTTATAGACCAAGTCCACCTGCAAATTTGACAGTGAATGAGAGTAACGGAAGGAAAATGCCTATGGTAACAGAATCTGCAACAGTGACACCTGAAAAGAGTGGTAATTGGACAGAACTAAATAATACGCCTATAGGTCCGACTCCTGATGAGTTAAATGAGTGGATGAAAGCATTTAAAATAAAAGAACCAGAAGAGAAACCATTAGATGTAATTAGGTTAAAAATTGACATGGAAGAATTAATTTTGGGAACGATTGGTACAGAAAAGTTGAAAAATTACCAGGATGATGAGATTATGTTTTTGTGCAAAAGTATTACATGGAGAGCTAGAAATTTGCATGATAAACTAGAAGAGATAGCAAGTGAAATTGGAGTAGAATTTGCGAAAGTGAAGACATTGCAGAAACCGTACAGAGTAGACTTTTGTGAAAAAGATATTGAAAATTTGAACACAGCAGGAAGGCTGACACAGATAAAAGAGTTAATTGTCTTGCTGAGAAAATGGGGTGATGTAGACAGATGGAAAGTCCGGTGGTCGAAAAAGAATGAGAGAACTGCAGACAAAGCTTCTTTAGCTTTTATGACAACTGAAAAGGAACCGGTTGCTAGAGAATACCCAATGAGAGAAACTCCAGGTGGTAGTTATGTACATGTTCCCTGGACTAGACAGGATATACTGTCATTTACAAATGATTTCCCCAAGCTGAGAGAGAAGCCAGTCGAATGGTACCGACAAGTGGAGAGGTTTGTGAAGGTTTCAAAGGTGTTGTGGATAGATTTAGATGGATTGTTTGACATAGTGGTGCCAACTGATTTGTGGTCTGAATGTAAAATTACAGTTGACTGGCCAGCTACAGAATATCAAAGAGATCCTAAGACAGGAGCTCCAGGTCCTGAGGTGATGCGAAAATATGAACAGGTGATTACCTTTTTGAAAAATAAGATTCCTCTGAAAGAAACAGATTGGGTGAAAATAGACAGAATTACACAGGAAAGTAAAGAGTCCGTACACGCTTACTATGAGAGGTTATTGTTGGTTTTCAAGCAGTATAGCGGTTACGAGGAGTTGAGTGAAAAGGATATGAGTCATTTCGTATACAGGTTTGTGTTTGGACTGAAACCAGAGATAAGTGAAATGATTAAACAACACATGATTAACTGGCAGAACGGCACGGTAGACGAGGTGCTGAGATATGCTAAGTATTGTAGTGATGACATTGAGAGTAGACAGCGCAAATTGAAAGAAAAGGCAATGTGGGCACAGGTGAAAGTGGCAGAGAAACAAGAAGCTCAATTGAGTGATAGCGGGAATGACGCTGGACAAAATAAAACCCGACCTAACATCGGTAAAGGAAAAGGTCAAATGAGTTTAGACGAAGCAAAGAAAAAATGGCCATGTCATAATTGCGGAAAATTAGGGCATTGGAGAAACGAGTGTAAGTTCCCACCAAAACCTAATCCGGAAAATCAATCATTAAATCCACAGGTGCAGAATGAGGTTGTTGTTCAACAAAGTCAGGTGCCACAACCACCACTTCCCAACAGTGGTAACCAGCAGAGATACAGTACAGAAACAGGATTCTACGGAGGAGAACAGGTAACACAGTTGCCACGAGCAGCCAACATTTCTCAGTATTGGTTGCGTCAGAGTGAGGATGAGACGGATGAAAGTTCATGACGGTGCCTAGGAGAGGGAAAAGAGTGCGTACTTGGCGCAACTCTAGAGGTAGATCAGTCAGGTCCCTTTGTGGATGGAGAAGTGAATGGAGCAAATGTAACATTCCTTGTCGATACTGGAGCTACCCGTTCTACTGTTAGGTCAGTGGAAATTCCAAACCTTCCTCTCTCAGGTGAATACATCCAAGTAGTAGGAGTAGCGAATCTGCAGATTAAAACACCACTTACTGAATTAGTGGAAGTAAAAATTGGTCCTTTCAGTAAAATGCATAAATTTGTAGTTTGTGATTGTAGTCCCGTAAATCTTTTAGGACGAGACCTCTTGTGCAAAATGAATTGCACAATCTATTGTACACCAGATGGGATTGGGTTTCAGACCCCAGATGAAGATGTACTGTATAAAGTGACATTGATGAATCAGAACCAGAAATGAATGGTTTGTTTCCTGCATTTAATGCAGAAAATCTTCCAAAAGAGTTGAAAGAAACAGTGGAAGAAAAAGTGTGGGATTTTACAGGAGAAGATATTGGATTGATGAAAGAGGTAGATCCCGTAAAAGTGACGGTAAAAGAAGGAACAACTTATCCAAATACGCCACAGTATAAATTGACTCCAGAAATAATTGAAGGGATAACTCCTGTGATAAATAAAATGATTGAACAGGGAATTCGAAAAGAAATAATGAGTAGTCCATGTAATTCACCTATAATGGGATTGAAAAAGCCAAATGGAACGTATAGAATAGTGCAGGATTTAAGAAAGATAAATAAAATAGTTGTACCTTGTTGTCCAATAGTGCCAAACCCTGCAGTAATTCTATACCAAATTCCACATGAAGCTGAGTGGTACACCGTGATAGATTTGTGTCACGCATTTTTCTCTATTCCTTTACATCCAGACAGCCAGCCATTATTTGCGTTCCGGTTCGGAGAGCGTATTTTGGCATGGTGCCGAATTCCTCAGGGGTATACAGAAAGCCCCTCAATCTTTAATCAGATTTTAAAGAAGTCACTGGAAGATTTGAAAATGCCAGAGAAGTCAGTGATGGTGCAGTATATTGATGACCTATTGGTGGCATCAAAAACAAAAGAAGCATGTGTCAGCGATACAATTGCTTTACTAAACCATCTAGAGAAAAGAGGACATAAAGTGTCCCCTTCAAAATTACAGTTTTGTCAGAAAGAAGTCCAATATTTAGGGCATAAAATTGAGAAAGGAGTGCGAAAAATAACGACAGAAAGAATAAAAATGATTCAAGGAATGAGAGCACCAATGACGCAAAGAGAGGTAAGAATGTTTCTGGGAATGGTTGGATATTGCCGACAATGGATAAGTGGTTTTTCATTGATTGCTAAGCCATTACAAAAATTGACCAAGAAGGATGTAAGAGACCCTTTTGAATTGAATGAAGACGAAATGAAATCTTTCAAAGAGTTGAAAAAGAAGTTATGTGAGGCCCCTGCTTTAGGCATGCCTGATTATGAAAAGGATTTTGAATTGTACTGCAGTGAAAGAGATGGATGTGCATTTTCAGTATTGGTACAAAAACATGGAACAATGAAAAGACCAATTGCTTATTTCTCAGCTGTTTTAGACCCTATAGCAAAAGCGTTACCTGGATGTCTGAAAGCTGTTGCTGCTACTTGTGTAAGTTTGGAACAAAGTGAAGATATAGTAATGGGGTACCCACTGAGAGTATATGTTCCCCACTCTGTGGAGATCCTTTTGACAAGAACAAAAACACAGTACATGACACATAGTCGGCTGACTAAGTACGAAAAAGTAATCTTAAGTGCAGAAAATGTGACCATAGATAGATGTATGAATGTGAATCCTTCGACATCATTGCCAGATGAGGAAAGCATAATTGAACAAGATGAAGTAGATCATGATTGTCTGAATGTGCTGGAATATTGCACCAAACCAAGAGCTGGTATAAAAGATGAGCCTTTGAAAGAGTCAGATTATGTCATGTTTGTGGATGGCTCATGCTTGAGAACAGGAGAAGGAGTTTTAAGCGCAGCTTACGCAGTATGTACGGTGGCGACTGTAATGGAAGCGTCTTGTCTGAAAGGAATAAGATCTGCCCAGGTTGCAGAACTGATTGCTTTAATTCAAGCATGCAAGTTGGGAAGAAATGTACGAGTTACGATTGTGACAGATAGCCAGTATGGCTTTGGCGTGGTGCATGATTTTGGTCAGATTTGGTCACAAACAGGTTTCTTGACGTCTGCAGGGACACCTATCAGGAATGGAGATTTTGTAAAGAAACTGCTTGAGGCGATACAGCTGCCTAGGCAGATAGCTGTGGTGAAGTGCAAGGCACATAAGAAAAATGAGGATTACGTAACCGCTGGTAATAACTATGCGGATGAGATAGCCAGATATTGTGCAGAGAACATGGTATCACTGAATAAGACTAGAGAGAGGGAGCATATTTCTTCTCCTTTGCTTTTTACTAACACTGTTGAGACATGGGATGAAGTGTGGCAATTACAGGAAGTTGCAAATGATGAGGAAAAGGATTATTGGATAAAAGCAGGATGTAGGAGACAAGAAAACAATGGTGTGTGGGTTTACAGAGATGAAAGACCAGTTATGCCTGATAGCATGATTTCAGACATGGCACGGATGTACCATGGACAAGCTCATATTGGGAGAGATGCAATGATCAGACTTTTTAGACAAACATGGTATAACCCGAAAATCAGAGCCATAGCTGAAAGTCTTTGTCAAAGATGTCTTATTTGTCAACAGTTTAATCCAGGAAGAAAGACAATAGTGAGTCTAGGAACAATAGGACGAGAAGGAGGTCCGTTCACTAGAATGCAATTAGATTTCATTGAGATGCCCCCTTGTAACAGATTAAAATATGTCCTAGTGGTCGTCTGTTTGTTTTCTCGTTGGGTGGAGGCATACCCGACAAGAAGGAATGATGGAATAACAGTAGCAAAACTTATGCTACGAGAGTTCATTCCAAGGTATGGTTTTCCAGTCACGATTGAGACAGACAGAGGAACACATTTTCAAAATGAGCTGGTTCAATTAATTTGTGAAGCATTGAGCATTAAACAAAAACTGCATTGTGCCTACCGACCAGAGGCTTCTGGAGTAGTAGAACAAATAAATGGAACAATTAAGAACAGGTTAGGAAAAATGTGTCAAGCTACAGGACTCAAATGGCCTGATGCACTGCCCCTTGTTCTGATGACCATCAGAAGTATTCCTGAAAAGAAAACTGGACTGAGTCCTCATGAAGTGATCATGGGACGAGCAATGAGACAAGCACAAGTACCTGTCAACAAGTTACTAACTATAACTGATGATCTAGTACTGGATTATTGCAAAGGTCTGGCTGATGTGGTGCGTTCTGTGTTTCATCAGGTTGGACCGGATGCGACCACATTTGACAGAAAACCAGCCCACGACTTGAATCCAGGAGATTGGGTCCGCATAAAAGTCCACAGGAGAAGAAACTGTCTAGTTCCTCGTTGGGACGAACCACGACAAGTGATCCTAGTAACAACGACTGCAATCAAGTGTGCAGGAGTGAAAAACTGGATTCATGCCAGTCACACAATCAGAGTTCCAGAACCTGAAGATCGACATGTGAGTCGACATCTGGAAGTGTGGGATGACAGTTCAGCATCTGAGACAGAAAGAAGAAGAAAAAGGGTACCAGAACTTGAAGATCGACCTGTAAGTCGACATCTGGAAACCCCAACTACAAGTACCTCTATAGAAGAAGGAGAGGAAGAGGAAGAAGAAGAAATTCCAGAAATTCCAGAACTTGAAGATCGACCTGTAAGTCGACATCTGGAAATATCTGACACAAGTTCAGGATCTGATGATTCAGTTGAAAACTGTGAAGAATTTCGAAGGAACACTTGGAAATTCGAACAAATTAGAGAAGAAAATGAACAAGAAAATGATCTAGATGAGCAACCAAGCACAAGTTATGGTGGAAATCCTTCAAAAGTAATACTAATAGACAAGGAAGGGAAAGAAACAATTAGAAAGCTAGAAAATCGAGAAGAACCCCGAGGAGTAATAGGGACAGACAGTAAAACAAAAGAACAGGGAAAATCAGAAACAGAGAGTGAGATAAACACCAATTCGGAAGAATCTCGAGGAGGGACAGTAATAGGTGAACAAAAGAAGGAGAAAATAGAACCACCAGTAAAAGAAAGTGAGATCATAAGTTTTAAAATAAAAGACGATTTTGAGAAAATTGAAACAGAATCTGAAGAAAGCGGAGAAGAAGGAAAATTAATAACTGAATCAAGGAAAAGAAACTGGAAATCAGAAAGAGGAGAAAAGGAAGGTGAAGCCAAAAAGCCAAGAAAAGGAGACAATTGGCCCAGCAATTATATAAGAAAATTGAGATACAGAATAATCAGAACAGGTGAAAATAGTGCTGAACAAGTGAATGAAATAACAAGTCAGAAAGAACAAGAAAAACCAAGTGGAAAACGATTGCAAAAGTCTAAAAGAATAAAGAAAGTAAATTCAAAATACAAGTCACCTGAGTGGTTATATATCGCTCTGACAGATTACAAAGAAGAAAGAAACACTCATGAGAACCCGAGACTAAGAAACCGAATGGGTAAAAGTGAAGTGCAACAAAACCTGAAGTGAAGACTTAAATTCTTCTGCCGGATGTGACAATTTTACTGGATGTGACAATTTTACTGGATGTGACAAATCACTGGATGTGACAACGGAAGAATTCTGAAAAGAATTAAAAGAAAGTACCAAGCAAAGATTTTTAAGGCAGAGTGACATCTATGTCATTTCTGAGGTGTAGTGACACAATTTTCTGAATTTTAACAAGAGATTAAAAACAAAAATGGAGAATACTAGAGATAGAAAAGATAAATGTGAGTTTCTAAAAAGATGGTGTAAAATGTGCTGCTTTTGTACAGGATTATTAATGACAGTATGGATAGTTTTGGCAATCACAATTCCTATTAGTATAGCTGTAGTAGAAGCAAAGAATGATACTAAACCAGAAAAAGAAACTAATATTAAAGAACCAGTTATTCTAAGAAGTAGTGCAGAATTACATAAGGATAAGTCAGTAGCAGATTTTTCTAAAAATGTATTTACAAAATTATTATACGAATATGTAGAGACTATGGATGTGAGAGATTGTTATGTGTGCATGCAGTTGCCTACATCAGTAACGGAAGGTGTGACTTATCATCACCTACCTCTAACATATGGAATAACATGTAGTGTCATAGCAAGTTTATTTTATAAAACAGGTAGATTAGAATTTTATTACACTGACGTAGATAAGATTTTTGCGAATGTTCCTGTAGTTTCAGAACTAAACAAAGTAAAACAAGCAAAAGTTTCTAGGAGAATTCTTTTTAGAGCATAGAATTTTAACATTAGAAGAAATAGCTAAAAACAACCTTACCTGTGAGTTAAAGAAAGAAGAAAAGGTATTTTTAGAAATGGTTGAAGAAAGAAGAATGAAATTCCAAAAAGAAGCAATAAAAGAGAAAAGAACACATCTATGGACGTATGAGGAAGGAAATCTTGAAGGGAAAAAGATAAATGCAGCAATGACCTTAGATTGGCCGCAAACAGGAAAGTTGTGTATTAGGAGAAATAAGACAGTCTATGACAATTATTTTGTAGGTTCAAGTATCTGCCATGACAATTACCAAATTTTGGGAGGTTGGGGATTCAAAGGTGGAAAAGATCCAATATTTCCGGGTATCTATTATATTTGTGGGAATAGAGCTTATTACAGGTTACCGGACCATTGGTATGGAACTTGTTATGTAGGCCTGGTCTTTCCAAAAATCTTTCATATGGACAGAGAAGAAAAAGGAACATACAAGATGATTAATAGCTTTACACGTAGAAAGAGGGAAAGTTTTACAGAAATTGTAGGTGATATTTTTGGAGCATTAATACCAGCAGTGGGAATATCTTTGAATGCATTTAAAATTCGGAAATTATCCACAGTAGTAGATCGTTTGTCTACAGATACTGCGGGAGGGTTCTTGATGGTAAATACCGAAATGGTTGCCATGAGAGCTATGGTGATGCAAAATCGGCTTGCCCTTGACATTCTTTTGGCAAAAGAGGGTGGAGTCTGTGGAATGCTGAAGGTTCAACATTGTTGCACTTACATTCTTGATAAAAGTGAAAATATACAAAAGTATATTACAAATATTACAAGTTTGCACAAAGAATTAGTTCCACTGGAGGTTGAAAGTGTCCTGGGGAAACTTGGTAAAGGTTTTTCTTCAATAGCAAGTTGGTTAACAAGAATGAGTAGACTAGTGATAGGGAAAGTCATAATAATAGCAACTATAGTAATATTAATAGCTATGATGTTGAAGATAGTAATAACATGTATAAAAAGAAAAAGAAGACAAAATGAGATAACAAGAAATAACAGAATAATAAAAGAAAGAGAGAGAAATGGGTGAAATTGAGTTAGAGAAAATGAAAGAAAGTATGTACAAAGAGACAAGAAGACAAGATGAAATGGATACAGATGTATAACTAACAAAAAGCAAAAGGATGAAAGATATATGCTACCTGAAAAAGAAGTATAACTAGGGTTTTATGTGGTGATTTAAAAATCACCAAAGGGGGAATTGATGGAGCAGAGTAAAAGAAATTTTTTAACCCCTAACAAATTTTATAAATAATTAATAAACATGTTCGTTTTAAATGTATTAATCAACAATGTATGTGAGGGAAAGGTAACTCGCTAAAATGTGTGCTGAATAATCTATTTACAAATGTCCATGTGTCTAAATATAACATAAAAATAATTGCGTACTAAATAAATAATAAATGCATGATCCGTGCTTTTTAGAATAAAACGTGATGTTGCAAAAACAATAGTGATGGTAAGTAAGGAACAGCCTAAATGTTGCTTTCCGCTAGGTAACAACTAATTGGGGTACGTAGAAGACGGGAGGGAAACGAAAAGGCTATGTTTCTCTATTTTAATTATGTTTTGTTTATTTCTAAATAGTGCTTCTAAGTCTAAATCGAGTGGCGATATAAAATGGCCGCCAGTTATTTTAATGCGCATGAGCGGAGAAAACACGCGTTAAGGGAGAAAAAGTTGGAGAAAAGCTAACCACGTGATGAGGCCGAAAGGCTAGGATGAAAGAATGGTCAAGGCTGATGTGACCTATTTGAACTGATAAAGTGTCGTGGTGATCAGCAAAGAATTGTGGGAAACCGTCTTATGAGAAAGGACAATGCCTGCGGAGTTCTCGAATGTATCGAAAGAAGTTACAAATGTACTGATCGAAGCGGATGGAAACATGTCATGAACTGTGAGAAAGGAAATGGACTTATACATTCTGAAAGAACAAGTTGGAACTGGGAGAATTTGATGAGAACTGAATAATAGACTGAATGGACCAATGAAAGAAAAGCGTGTTATTAATGTTGCAACAATTTAGTTAGCAAAGCTAGAATTAGGGTATAAGAAGGCCTACTCTTAGCGGGAGGGGGTACGCAGAAGGAGATAGATGCACGCGCTTGCTTCCAGTAGAGCAGAGTTCCAGATCGATGAGCGGGAGATGCTGAGAGACTGTTAGATGAGACGGGTTGCGGTAGCTGATGCTGACGAGCTGAAGTTTCTGTTGCTGTCTTTATTTTCCAGTTGAGTATGAGAATCATGCTAGTTTTCAACTTTAAACCTATTTAGAAATCATTAGGCTTAATTAGGAAGATAGGTAGGATAATTAGGATTTTTCCTCATGACAAAATTTCCTTTCTGCAATAAAATTGATTTTACTTAATGAATAATTGATTTAATAAAAATATGAATAATTGAATAATAAAGCTTAAATTCTTTTCCATGCTTTTGAAATTATATAAACTTTGAAATACTTAAACAAATGACTCAGTGATTATTTACTAAATGGTTACAAAATTAGTAATTAGTTATTGTGATTTAGCTGGTCTTAATCACTATCAACTAATACTTTCTAGATGATCCATCGACAAAACAATGAGCAAGGATATCTTATGAAATAACTAAAAAGCGATAGGTTATGGTAGAAGGTATCCCAGCTCCTTACAGCGGTACATTATGATCGTCGTTCGTTTTAGAGTTTCTCCTAGGGGTATAGTCCAGGTGAGTTGTGTGTTTGATAAAGGCGATGTCATGGGCCCCATCGTCATGTTTGCTTGAGAGAATTATAAGTCGCGCCTGGATGACCTGGGAGAAATAGTTTTTATTGTATCCGCTGCATCACATGCCTCAGGAGATGAGGGCCTGTTTGGGAGGCAGTTCTTTTGCCACACTGGAACAACCTTAATCTTTCAAGATTATAAACATTTGGCCCTTAGGCATGCTCTTGGAAAACCTTCACTTTCAGTTAATCATTTTGTTCAGTATCCCTCTTATGCCTGACTAGTTTCAAATGTCAAGAAGCCATCATGTACTATAGAAACAAAATACATAATAATAATAAGAAGAAGAATAAAAAGAAATATGGCAAATATTGTCTGAAAACTACACAATCAGTCTTTTTCCAGTCCTCGCATAGGGAGTTAAAGAGAGGAGAATTTAAGCGTTGATATCACAAAATGTGACACATGTGTGAATTAAATCCAGTAACCTTTTGATTTACATGGGAAGACAACAGATACGCCCTCTCATATACATGCAAACTAAAGAGCCTTTCCGTAGGTGTGATGTTCTAGACACATTAAACAGTTGTAGGAGCCCCTTGATGAAGAATCAAGTGAGTGTTGTGGTAGAAAATGACAAGAAATGGTAAGGTTTGGACACATGACCTAGCTCTTGATACACTCTGGTATGGTGGCTGCTGGCTGACAATCTTGTTGGACACAGCAGGGTAGTTCCATTATGTTTGTGTTGATGCTGTATGCCAATTTGAGAGATACTCAGTGCTCACAGGGATCGAAAAGAAAGATAAAGACCAGATGAGAGGAGGGAGGATAGAGAATTTGGGTATATATTCAGAAGCAGGACAGGGGAGATGGGAAGGAGACTGTGACACAACCAGGGACTGCAAGGTTGGTCAAATTACTGAGGGTGATAGAGGGGGCACCAGGCTGGGTGCCACGGTAGGATGCCTTGTGGAATTGCAGGTTGGCAAGTCACTGACAAATTATTCATAGTTCTATTGCAGAAAATCCTTCTAACAGAGTTTTAATTATACAGGCTAAGGAAAGGTCTGCTATAGATCCTACAGAAGAATCTAATGGCTTGTGCTGTGTGAAATAATTAATTGAAAAGTAAAATGGAGGAAATCTGCCATTTTTTTAAAGAATTTGCTTGCAGGACAAATTTGGGTTCAAACTGCCCAGTAGGGGAACTAGAGAAACGGGCAGATTTTAGCTAGAACATGTAATTTCATTCAATTGATGCTTACAGGTTGAATTTTTGCACATTGTTGTTGAGTGCGAATTTAGAAAAAAGGCAGAATCGGTGCTGTGATTCGCATGCACATATCTCAGACTTCAGAAAGCACTTATTCCTAGTAATGGACATATCCATTTCTAAGATGATACAGTCTCAGATGGCATAAACTTTTACAGACCTGGATAGAGATGTGTGAATTTAAAAGGCCTTGAATAGGAAACTACTGTTTATAACTCCATCTTATGTTCTAGAAACCTAACAAGCTCAAAGTATGGGAAAGAGAGACAGCATACGGTACAAAACGAAATTAAATACAAGTGAGCAAAACGAAATTAAATACAAGTGAGATGCTCACAGGCCAGAGGGTAACAGCTGAGGAAAGACTAATCTCGAAGAACACTTTCTTATGTAATACAATGCAAAACAAAGAGATAATACAACATCAACCTTAGGGGTCAGGGGTAAATGCTGAAATGGATTATGGGACACAGGCATTTTGGAAGGTAATGTGGATGTGTTTTGAAGTGAAAGGATGTGAAACCAAATAAATGACTTAGCAGAGAGCTTCTTTCCAGTTAAACATGTGATGAAACTGCGGTGGCCCTCCTTGGCCTTTCCTTCTTGTTTATAGAGCAATATATGTCCGAATTCGGTTGATTAACCTGTTTCATTTGTTTGATGAAAAGTACCTGATATTATCCCCGAATGACTTGTCTACATGTGGGTTTAATTTCCTATTTTATACGATTACATTTTTTTATACTGGACCTAATCACATGCTTTATTGCTATAACTTTTGCTGTACTCAGGAATGCTTAAAGACGTAATAAAATATATTGAACTGCCTACTGTCGTATTTCTATGGGTAGGGTGGGGAGATTATGAGGTGTGTGTGGGTGACCGCATGCTGAATTGAGAGAGGCCTCATAAAGTTAAGCTCTATATTTCACTGCAAAGAGTTCTTCTGGAATGCCTATTTGTCTTTAAATATCAGCAGTATCAATAAGTATAGCTCAAAGGAGTAAGTGGGGGTATCTGTCCGTTTATTTCTGCAGTGCCACAGCTTCACCCACAACTCTAACGCCTGAGTCTATATAACAAGGTGTGTCATATAAAAAGAGGGATACGCAACCAACAAACTGCTACTGCCTTTATATCTGCACTGTTGTAGTGCCTTATTTCCATCAAGACCTCCCCAACCCCTGCCCTTGCAACAACTGGTCTTCACTGTTTTCCCTGCCCCATACCTCATGCAATCATTATTCAGTCATGTCTACTGACTTTAGACCTACTTATCGTCCACAATCACTACCATATCACCACACTGCTACAACGCCTCTCTTGAATCACCCTAATCTCCCCATCAGTTAGTCCCGTTCTCATCTTTGTCTCTCAAAGTCCTGATAATGATCCCATCCTTAAAACCACCAGTCCATCCTAGTTTTCAGTAACAAATTATGAACCATTTCACTTCCAACAGTAGAGTTCTTGTTTGTTTTACGTTTATTTTCTTCTTTCTGATTTATACTCAAGTTTTAAAACTGCTGTCTTTCTGCCACTACTAAATAAATCGACCTAAAATCCCTCAGGACCTCTCAATTACCTCTTTTTAAAGATTTTGGAATGTCTCATATTCGGACTAGTAACATGATTTTTCCTCTCAAGCAATTTACTTCATCACCACCATCACTATATGCCTATTTCCCAGAGGTTTATCATCTCTGCATACCACAACTACCTATCCTTTATTCAAATTCTACTTGACCCCTTTGTGATCATCAGAACTGCTGAGCACCAGCACTACCTACAACACCTGGTATCAGTCACAGCACCAAACATTGTTGTGTACTTTTATTTCTCCAAGTCACTGTTGTTAGTTTACTGGTGTTTTTCTTAGTCGCCACCATCTTGGCTAGCTGTTGTTGTCCATCAAATCTCATTAGTGAAGTTCTCCTTCCTGCCTTTGCTATGACAGCACTCTCATGAATTTATTTTGCTCCTCGTCTAAATCTCATATCTTGGGTTGCCCAACAGCAATCCACCGCTGGACAGCCCTATTTCCACCTACACTGATGTCTAAAAAATTAGAAAACCTTAACTGAGTGCCCTTGCAGTAACTTGCACATTAGTCACCCCCTGTTCTCTGTGGCTCACACTCTTTCATACCTTAAGCTTCTCCTTGAATCCTTGGCAGGTTGTGAGATTATAAGTGTTAAGCTCTACTGCTTCCAAAGTAGCAATATACCCAGTTCAGTACATGTGTAAGATTAGACCTTTTTCACCTTTCACATCACCATGTGTTAATGATTTATCTACTGATGAACTGAAGTGTATATTGTGAATATCTCCAGGTAAGCTTATCCCAGTATGATTTTTCATTCAAAAAGATGGCATGTTATACACTACTTGTCTCTTCCAGGCAGGACAGTGTGTTCTTTCAACATGCCTCTCCAACGCACTTTCCAACTACACTATCCATCAGAAATTGTGGATTTGACAATCAGAACCTATTTATCAATACCAAAGATGCACCATATCCAGGTTCTGGTCTTTCAGCCCCCTGACTTTGCAACACCTAAACTCACTCTTTGATGGTCTGCAAACAATCTCCTATTTTTGGTCATTCAACACGCCTCTTTTTTGTCATTCGGTGCCTCTCTTGTTTGCCATTTTGTCATTCAACACCACTCAAAAACACACCTCTGTCAATTTGAGCAGCACACCTCTGATTTTTACCTTTATCTGCTTCTATAAACCTTAAACAGGATATGATTCACAATGCACAGTGTGTGGGAAAGATAATGATGTTAGCATGAAAAGTTCCTGGCACATTGACACGTACCACCATGATCCTTATCTTATCATTCATGATTTTGGATATTACTCAGAGTAGTCTAGACTTTTGTGTGAAGTTCGAAGTGCACCCACACAATATTATTTTTATCATGAGCGCTACCAGCAATGATATCACTAACGAGTGGAGTCAGCTGATCTGTAGTTGCGGGGGTACATGCCTTATTATCCACATCCCAGGGAGCAAATAGTCTACTGTTTTTTCCAGTGTAAGTTTGTGTATTGGTATATGGAGTACATACAGTGCATTCTGCACGTGTAGCACCAAAGGTTATAGAGTGCCTTATAGGTTTTGTGGTAGACGTCAGTGTTCTCCTGGCTCCCACTCCTGCATGTTCCACTGAGGGAGGTGCTTCTCCTCTACTGCAGCTGTTGTATAGCCAAGTTTATAGTTAACATAGCTTTCAATGGAGCAAGATGATCTCTTTGTGTCCATCTTCCTGCATAAAGGCTTGACCAATGGGTCATCCTATGCCCTGAGAGATGAAGTACCTCAATGAAGGCCACTTCTACACACTTACACAGAGGAGATCGATTGAGTGCTCATCCATCCACATTTGGATGGATATTTCTAACTTCAGATTCCTAACATTATAATACTGACCAGGCACAAGACTGTACCCTCAACAGTTCTCCCTCACACCGGTAGATGGTGCTGTGTGGCTCCACATCCCTGAGGAAGGGATGGAGCAGACCCACATGTAAACATCACCCTGGGGTGCTGACAATCTTTCTGCATCTTCCAACGAGGAGCCCGGAGCACTGCTCACAATTTTGCCTGTTTTCTGACAATTTCTAATCAACACTCTAATGTGCTAAGGAATGATGTCCCACTTGAAACTACAGGTTTCAAACCATGCAGTGACTGTGGTGAGTGTATGTTTTCCTCTACCAGGCTAGAACTACACTCAACTAATCCTGTCTACCTATTGGGCAGCTACACGCATGCTCAATGGGAGATGGCCTTGGCTCAGAAAATTCATGATGGACACGAAGGCGCCAAATATGTTATCCATACTTGCCGAGATGATTCTGATTGTCTGGGGAGGGCAGTAGGCACCAGTGTTGTACTTTGTCGACAAATGTAGATGAGCTCCACCGGATTTGCTGGCAATGTATAAGCCTATCTAATGGACATGCTTTTTGATGGCTCACACGTTTTCAATGAAAAGGCAGATTCTGCCTTGGAGTGCTTTAAGGAAAGTGGAGCCAAAGTGCGCTCGCTTGGCCTATTGTCCCCTTCCAAGCAGTATACCACACCAGATTAAAAGGTTCTGAGGCTATTCTAGAGGGTTGACATATAGGAACAGCCTCCCCAACCAGCACAGCAGTCACCCGTCCTTGCAAGCCTGTGTACATGTTCAAGTCGGGAGCATGCAGGCCAACATGGGCATCAGACCTTCCATTCTCCCTCCCTGCTGCAACAGCCACCAAACCACTTTAGTTTTCCCTTAGTGGTGCATGTCCATACAGTGCAGGGAAGGATTCAGCACTTCCTTTTTGGGTGGTGTTCCATTATGTCTGACAAATGGGTCTTATATATCTCTCACCATGGCTATGCCCTACATTTATTTTTCCCCCGTCAAACATCCCCCCCACATCAAAAAGAATTTCAGAAGAGCACATGTCAGTTCTTCTGCAGGAGGTGCGAGTGTTACTCTCTAAGAGCACTATCAAGAGGTTACCGACTCGGAAAGAGGACAGAGTTGTTACTCTAATTTTTCTTTGTGCTGAAAACAGACGGAAGTCTCTTACTTTGGACCTTCGAACTCTGAATGCCTCACTGCAGAACGACAAATTCAAAATGCTCAAGTTGGCCCAGATCCTGTATGGCGTGGACACCGGTGACTTGTTGGTGTCCTTGGACATGCATGATGCATACATTAATAATAATGTCCTGCAGTTTCATAGATGTTACCTGTGGATCAAGGTAGGCCAGGAGCATTTTTGCTGAGCTCCTTTTCGGCCTCCCCAGCACCCCTAAGGTGTTCACGAAAGTGATGGCAGTGGTCGCTGCCCATCTTCAGAGATCAGGGATACCAGTCTTCCCCCACCCCGAAGTCTGGCTATTGAAGGTGGGCTCGCCAGAGTCAGGTGTAGATCACCTGCAGATAATATTGTTGGGGTTCACTATCAATGAGCCTAAGTCGCACCTGACTCCTTCACAGAGGCTTCCATTCATTTGAGCTGTCTTGGACACAGTGCAGTTGTAGTCCTTCCCCACCACAAAGAGTCCAGGTCATTCGGGCTATAATCCCGATGTTTCAACCTCCATCCTCCATCCTGGGTCACAGTGAGAGCAGCTATGAGTCTTCCTGGCCTCTTAGCCTCCTGAATACTCCTGACAGCTATGCCAAGTGGCATATGTGGGTTCTGCTATGGAATCTGAAATTCCGATGTGCCCAGCATGAAGGAACTCTGACAGATGTCATCCATGATTCGGAGCAAATGGCTCATGATCTGCACTTGTGGCTGCTCAAACTAAATTAGTTCAGTGGTAGACCCCTTTCCCTTCCGCAAACAGAGCTAACAGTGGGGATGGATGTGTTCCTGTTGCACTGGGCAGGCCATCTGGGGGAGGTGAAGATCAGAGGAGTTTTTTTCTACAACAGAACCTTGGCTCCACATCAATGTTGTGTAGTTGCAGGCCATTTTTCTGGCTATGATGGGCTTCCTGTCATCCATCAAGGGGAGGCTGGTGTAGGGTCTGAGGGACAAATGTGGTATTGTAATAAACAGGGTGGAGTGTCGTTCTGTGCCAGGAGGCTCTGTGCCTCTGGAGTTGGTTAGAACTTCAGGACATTTCCCTGATGGTGAACGCCGTGGCAGTGACCCTGAATGCCAGAGCAGACAACCATATGGCATTTTGTAGAATACAAGTGGCATCTATATGTTGAGGTACCATAGGACATCTTCTAGCATTGGAGAGAACCCTGGCTGAATCTTTTGGCCGCAGTCGAAAACGCACAGTGTCAAAACTTTTGCATGTTGGACTTTCTGCAAGAATACTTATTAGGAGATACATTCAGGCTCGCGTGGAATGTGGGGCTCCTGTATGCCTTCCTATCTAGGTCTCTCCTACCAAGAGTTCTGAAAAGATCAAGAACGACCAGACCCAAGTCATCCTAGTGTCTCAGGATTGAGCCAGGAGGCTGTGGTTCCCAGAACTTCTAGGCATGAGCATCTGTCCTCCAATCAGGCTTCCACTTTGGTAGGATCTTCCGTTGCATCAACAAGGCTGGGTCCTCCATCCGAATCTGCGCAATCTATACCTACATGCATGGAGATTGAGCAAAGGCATTTGACTGTGTTTGACCTACTACCTGAAGTGGTTGATGTTATCCTTGTTGCCAGGTGCCCTTCCTCAGAATACCTGGGTGTTGGGTGCTGGGACAAATTTGTGCCCTGGTGTGTGATCCCTTACAAGCAAAGCTGCCTGACATCCTTTTGTTTGTTTTATGTTTTGCCCAGCAAGGCCTTGCAGTAGGCACTCTTAAAAGGGTATTTGTTAGTCCTTTCGGCCTTTCTGCATTTACCGGACCAACCATCCTTGTTTAAATCTCATTTTGGGATGGATTTAATAAAGTTTGACAAAAATGTTCCTCCCAAACCGTTTGTGATGCCACAGTGAGAACTTAACTTGGTCTTGTTGTTTCTCCTGTGTACGCTCTTTGAGCTGATGCATAGTTGTTTGCTGCATCTCATGACTATGGAGAATGTCACAAATAAGCCAGCTCATCAAGTGAGTGAACTCAGAACACTTTCAATGCAACCACTATACACCACCTTTTCCCCCAGGAAAGTTGGTGCTGAGGAGTAGGATGGCATTCTTGCCAAAAGTCACAACTCCCTTTCACGTAGGCCATCACTAGCATTCTTTGCTCCCATTCACCCCCCACCTCCCTGAAAGAGTAGAAAAGGATCCATTAACTGGACCCCAAAAGGAATTTAATCTTTTGACTAGATTTTACCAAGTAACACCGTGGGGATAATCAGCTTTTGTGGAGTTGTCCTGGGGTGAAGATAGGGAAGGCTGTGCAGAAGAAGCTCCTGTTGAGGCGCATAGTCCTCTGCATCAAGATCTGCTATGCACTGGCAAAGTAGCAACCCCCCTGGAAGGTCAGCAAGCCAATTTCACCAGGGATAAGGCTCATTCAGCTGCATTGGCTTGCAGTGTGCTATCTTTTACATCTGCCTGCCAGGTTGCGATTTGAGCGTCTGGCGTACACTCGTGAAGCACTACTGCCTTGACGGTCAGGTCCAGTGGGAAGGACACTTCCCCAGCTCGGTCCTGCATGCCTTTTTGGTCTGAGTCCACTCCACAGACCCTCTGCCTGGGGAGGTACTCTTTGGGTATCTATTCTAAGGTGAGGACTCATTAGTTAGAAGCATCCATCAAAAGAACAAGTTACTTACCTGATGGATAAGCTCTTTCTCATATATACTCTATTTAACCGCAGATTCCTCACTGCCCACTGGCCACCACATTCTATGGAGAGGTCTTTTTTTAACATCAAAAAAGGTCCCATGTTAGAGATTAGCCCATCGGTACCCACAATTGTTCATGTTCCAAGTCTGAGGGCAAAGACCAGGAAATATGAAACTGATATCAGTGGGCAGGGGAAGCGCTTAAATGAGGGTCTGCTCCATCACTTCCAGGGTGGTTCCAATCCAACCTGGAGTCCCACTGCACCAACTAGTAGTGCAAGGAAGCACTAATGAAGAAACGTTTCCGAATCCAGTCTGGAACCTAGGGATTATTCTACGGCAAGGAATCTGTGGTTAACTAAAGTACCCATATGAAAGAGTGTTACCGAAAGTAACTTCTTCTAATGTGTCTTGTTATGCTTAATGAGCAAGAACCCAACAACTTCCCCTTTTTGGCCAGGTGGTTGTTGGACTTCAATATATAGAACCAGTGAACATTATAAGATGCCTAACATCCCCAAATAAACCAGAGTGATAGAGCACTGTTGCCAGCCAGATGCCAGTACAACACCTGCAGGAAACATACACCTTTGAACACCTTTAAAACTTTGAATAGTACATAAATTTTAAGGGGCCAGTTGATTTGTTTCAAGATATTAACTGGACTTGCAGGTTAACTCCGAATTCACCTTTTGAGTGAAAGAGGTTTCATACATTAGTTGAGAGCTGGTCCAGAAGTATGATAATGTGGCTGTGCCCCTGATAGAGTAGGAAAGGAACTTTTGGCAGAGATAAAGTCTTCCCATCACTGTAAACTGAAAAGAGAAGGCGATAGACTACCTGGCATGTACGGAACCTACCTGGATTCAGATCACAGCTTCTAGTCTAGTTACAACATTCACAAAAAGGGACAAGGTACACCCTGCTTGAGAAAGACAAAAAAAAAATATTACTGCACAGCCATCTAATCCTCAAGCACACACACACATACTGGTTGGATTTGGCACGAGGGTGAGTGATGGTTCAGTATATACAATTGTATTAACAAGTGATTTCACAAAAATGAAATGCACTGTTAATAATTGAAAGGACGAGAAACTGAACCATTGACTCACAGCTCGTGAGCTGTAAAGCCACGACAAGGCACCAACCTCTTTACAGGCCATTCATACACCTTTCATACGTGTGACAAATACAAAACCATTCACACCACCAGCCGTGGGCCCATCACATTACAACACTCACACCAGCAGACAGCGCCATTCAAGGGCCCATCACTTTCACACGCCCACATTCCTAACACAGCAACCACACAAGCTGATGGATTGCGTGGAGTGTCGCTCGGCTAGCAGTGTGTGTAGTGACCAGCAGCAAGTCACTACTCACACACTGCCAGCCGAGCGCCAGTCCACGCACACCGCCAGCCAAGTGCCACTCCACGCACACTGCCAGCCAAGCGCCACTCCACGCACACCGCCAGCCAAGCGCCACTCCACGCACACCACCAGCCAAGCGCCACTCCACGCACACCGCCAGCCTAGCGCCACTCCACGCACACCGCCAGCCAAGCACCACCCACGCACACCTCCAGCCAAGAGCCACTCCCCGCACACCGCCAGCCAAGCGCCACTCCACGCACACCGCCAGCCAAGCACCAGCCTACACACACCACCATCACATTTAGGATTTTTTTATACAAAAAGAAAACACAAACAAATTGCAAATAGATACAAATCTACTAACACAAAATCAGAAACTAAATACATTGCACTAATGCCAACCTTGAAACAGAACAACAATTCTTAAACATTACAGACCAGGCAGTTCACTTTACCACTCATGGTTGCTCCCAATAATTCTTTTGCTTGTGGTACGCTCTATAACAAGCAGGCACACACAGCCCAGGGTTAGAAGGACACTCAGGGCAGTACATACGAGTCTCCTTCCGCGTCCTCTTCGCCAACAGACTCTACATCTCCTAGTGGGAAAGTCTTTTGAGGATGTAGGAGGAATGTGATCAGGAAAGTGGCGATCTTTCAATCGAGCCACATCCTCCACCACTCCAACTCTAGGAACACTTGCCTGTTCCACAACAACAAGGCTGCCTATGACAGACTCCTGAAACTGAACAAAAGTCAACTTTGACGCAGGAGAACACTCCTTGAACACAACAAAAGCATTGAAAGTTGCTAAATTGAAGAGATGGATGGCCAACTTCTTATACCAAATGTAAGACTTACGAATAGCAGTGTAAGGTTCCAACCTCTGATCTACTCTATCAACACCACCCATGTGCTTATTGTAGTCTAAAATGCACACAGGTTTGCGCACTTCAGCAATCTGACCCCAAACAGCCACAGGTGAAGTACTCTCATCATGGATGGTAGTCAGCATGTACACATCCCTCCTGTCCACAAATTTCACAGCTAGCAGTTCCTCACTACGCAAGGCACTGCACTGTCCCCTCTGAAGTTTTTTGCAAACAAGCTCTTTTGGATAACCTTTACGGTTAGAGCGGATTGTGCCACAAGCAAAAGTGTCCACTTTGAACAATTCCTTAAACAATTGCACAGCAGTGTAGAAGTTATCAAGGTACAAATGGTGGCCTCTGTTAAACAGTCCTCTAGCAAGATCCCACACAATTTTCTCTGAAACTCCAAAAGTGGACGGACAACCAGGGGGTCAATAGTGGAATCCCTACCAGTGTACACACGCAAATTAAAAACATATCCTGTCCTACTCTCAGACAACATATACAGCTTAATTCCATAGCGTGCCCTCTTGCTAGGAATGTACTGCCTAAAAACCAAATGGCCCTTGAACAGGACCAAAGACTCATCAATAGATATTTCTTTCCCTGGAGTATAGATCTCTGAAAATCGATCTACAAAGTGATCAAGAACAGGCCGAATCTTAAAAAGACGGTCACATTCAGGGTGATCTCGTGGCAACGCCAAACCATTATCAACAAAATGCAGCATCCGAAGCAAAAGTAAATACCGATCACGAGTCATAACTGCAGGAAATATGGCCGTTGCCATCAAGGGACTGGTAGACCAATATGAACCCATGGACGGCTTCCTTATCAAACCCATCAAAAAAGTCAAACCCAAAAACTTCTTCATCTCTTCCAGATTTGTGGGACTCCACCGGGTAGCTCTAGAATGGGGCCTAAGTCTGGCACTGTTGTCCCTCAAAAACTGTTCAGCATACAAATTAGTCTGCTCAACAATCTCACCCAAAAATACATCATCCATAAACAACTGAAAATACTGTATAGGCAAATAATGTTCACAATCCACTCTACACCCTGCATAACCACTAAAGGCAGGCAACACCGGCTGCACCATGTTTGGATCAACCCAGAGTCCAGCACTTCCAGTAGGAAGCCTAGCAGCCCCAGGCTGCAATCCAGATGCCTCTTGCACCATCGGCACAGTAGTATCCTCCTCTAAATCAGGCACTTCATCTGTACTGAGAGTACCTTCAACATCCGATGATTCCATGTGGAGAGAAAACTCACTGCCTGAATCTTCCCCTCCCTCCTCTCCCTCAGACGCACTGTCAGTCTCATAATCCTGCTCAGAGGAAGATTCAAGAAGCAAACCAACCACCTGCTGAGCAGTAATTCTACGGCTAGCCATAATGCTCACTAATAAAGGTTACTTGTCAAACAAGTCAACAACAACAAACCCTTTGTAAAAAAAAGAAATAAACAAAATGTAGCTTTATCACAAAGACCTATATACTCCAACACTATACCACTCACGTGACAGAAGCAGCTAGACTCACCACCACCTACTCTGCACAGACACAGTAAGGATCAACAATATCCCACTAAAAAGAAGAAGAAAAAAATTACACATAAGACAATGCAAAACATCGCAAAGAATTTCATGCTCTGAACACTAACAAATATGCTGCCATTATGGCACCACTTACAAAAAATTCATTCATGCATGACAATAATACTCATTTGGAGTACACACAACAAAAATATTTTTCTTACCAAATAAATGCAATTACGCAAAACTGCAGAACCACCACTGCCGAAACCGCAAACAGGAATCAAAAGCTTTACACTAGAATAAAAAGGAGAAAAAAACATTACAATCACATATGCAAATAATGCACCAGTCCACACACAATCCACCAGCCAAGCTAAGGGGTAGGTGGGCCTAACAGTATAAATAAAATATTCACCCCGTAAAAGGGAGCAACCCTTGCCCTTTTGGCCACTCCCCAACACAAAAATTAAAAAAACCCTGGTGCCTAGTGGGCATTCCTGCTGCACGATCACATGATCGTGCAGCAGGAATGCACAAAGAGGCATCGGGGGAAAGGAAAACCCTTTCCTTTCCCTCGATGCCTCTTTTGATACAAACCCCCTCCCCGAGCCAAACCTCACCTGATTTCCCGACGCGCTGGAAGCAAATGGCTTCCAGCGCGTCGGGAAGAAAGGGAAACCCTCAATGATGTCAGCGCGCTGACGTCATTGATGGGGCGGGGGAGGCAGGGGAAGCCCTTCCCCTGCCTCCCCAAAAAAAAAACCTAACGATCGGATTCCCACGGGGAGCGCCAGCGCTTCCCCGTGGGTGGTCTTATGGCGAGCTGGACTCGTCATGAGCACACGAGCACTGTGTGCCATGACGAGTCCAGCTCGTCATAAGCACCGAAGGGGATAAAGGGTCAGAGCAGGATCTCAGCGGCAGACGAGGAGAAGGAACCTCCTGGTCACAGGAACTACACGAGCATTGCGCTCGAGAAATTCAAGGATGCAAAGACCTCCATCAAGGATTACAGCTAACTTTTCAGGGTGTAAATGGAGAGAAGCCACATCTGCTTAACCACGCTCACGAATTCTACACGAGAATTGCACTCGAGAAAATGAAGGATGCAAAGACCTCCATCAAGGATTACAGCTAACTTTTCACGTTGGAAATGGAGAGAAGGCACATCTGCTTAACCACGCTCACGAATTCTGCACACCTGCCCTGCATATTTATCCAAGAAGATGCCACCGTTTTGTGCAATACCTCTACTCAACTGTAGTACTGTCTACTGGGTAATCAGTAAGTGTTACCTCGTTGGGTAAATGTATAGTGCCTTTCCTACACTACAGCTGCGTAAAGGACCAGAAGAATTGTCTCCAGTGACCTGTGTGTCTGTAACTTTGCCACCGCGCCGAAAGCGCCGGGAACCTTTGATTAAGCTGTCCATCATAGTGGGGAAAGGGCGGGCAGACGTTGCATACCGCTAGTGTATGTGTGGCGGGGCCAAACGGGCGGGGCTTCTAGGCCCGTTCACATGCCTCTTGTTTATAAAGGGTCAGAGCACGATCTCAGCGGCAGACGAGGAGAAGGAACCTCCTGGTCACAGGAACTACACGAGCATTGCGCTCGAGAAATTCAAGGATGCAAAGACCTCCATCAAGGATTACAGCTAACTTTTCAGGGTGTAAATGGAGAGAAGCCACATCTGCTTAACCACGCTCACGAATTCTACACGAGAATTGCGCTCGAGAAAATGAAGGATGCAAAGACCTCCATCAAGGATTACAGCTAACTTTTCACGTTGGAAATGGAGAGAAGGCACATCTGCTTAACCACGCTCACGAATTCTGCACACCTGCCCTGCATATTTATCCAAGAAGATGCCTCCGTTTTGTGCAATACCTCTACTCAACTGGAGTCCTGTCTACTGGCTAATCAGTAAGTGCTACCTCGTTGGGTAAATGTATAGTGCCTTTCCTACACTACAGCTGCGTAAAGGACCAGAAGAATTGTCTCCAGTGACCTGTGTGTCTGTAACTTTGCCACCGCGCCGAAAGCGCCGGGGTCCTTTGAGTAAGCTGTCCATCATAGTGGGGAAAGGGCGGGCAGACGTTGCATACCGCTAGTGTATGTGTGGCGGGGCCAAACGAGCGGGGCTTCTAGGCCCGTTCACATGCCTCTTGTTTATAAAGGGTCAGAGCACGATCTCAGCGGCAGACGAGGAGAAGGAACCTCCTGGTCACAGGAACTACACGAGCATTGCGCTCGAGAAATTCAAGGATGCAAAGACCTCCATCAAGGATTACAGCTAACTTTTCAGGGTGTAAATGGAGAGAAGCCACATCTGCTTAACCACGCTCACGAATTCTACACGAGAATTGCGCTTGAGAAAATGAAGGATGCAAAGAGCTCCATCAAGGATTACAGCTAACTTTTCACGTTGGAAATGGAGAGAAGGCACATCTGCCCTGCATATTTATCCACGAAGATGCCACCGTTTTGTGCAATACCTCTACTCAGCTGGAGTACTTTCTACTGGCTAATCAGTAAGTGCTACCTCGTTGGGTAAATGTATAGTGCCTTTCCTACACTACAGCTGCGTAAAGGACCAGAAGAATTGTCTCCAGTGACCTGTGTGTCTGTAACTTTGCCACCGCGCCGAAAGCGCCGGGGTCCTTTGAGTAAGCTGTCCATCATAGTGGGGAAAGGGCGGGCAGACATTGCATACCGCTAGTGTATGTGTGGCGGGGCCAAACGAGCGGGGCTTCTAGGCCCGTTCACATGCCTCTTGTTTATAAAGGGTCAGAGCAGGATCTCAGCGGCAGACGAGGAGAAGGAACCTCCTGGTCACAGGAACTACACGAGCATTGCGCTCGAGAAATTCAAGGATGCAAAGACCTCCATCAAGGATTACAGCTAACTTTTCAGGGTGTAAATGGAGAGAATCTGCTTAACCACGCTCACGAATTCTACACGAGAATTGCGCTCGAGAAAATGAAGGATGCAAAGACCTCCATCAAGGATTACAGCTAACTTTTCACGTTGGAAATGGAGAGAAGGCACATCTGCCCTGCATATTTATCCACGAAGATGCCACCGTTTTGTGCAATACCTCTACTCAACTGGAGTACTTTCTACTGGCTAATCAGTAAATGCTACCTCGTTGGGGAAATGTATAGTGCCTTTCCTACACTACAGCTGCGTAAAACACCCTCCCTCCCTCCCTCGTGGGCATTCCTGCTGCACGATCACATGATCGTGCAGCAGGAATGCACAAAGAGGCATCGGGGAAAGGAAAACCCTTTCCTTTCCTCGATGCCTCTTTTGTTACAAACTCCCCCCTCCCGAGCCAAACCTCACCTTATTTCCCCGACGCGCTGGAAGCAAATGGCTTCCAGCGCGTCGGGAAGAAAGGGAAACCTCAATGATGTCAGCGCGCCTCGCGCGCTGACGTCATTGATGGGGAGGCGGGGAGGCAGGAGAAGCCCTTCCCCTGCCTCCCCAAAAAAACCCGACGAGCGGATTCCCACGGGGGAGCGCCAGCGCTTCCCCGTGGGTGGTCTTATGACGAGCTGGACTCGTCATGAACACACGAGCACTGTGTGCCATGACGAGTCCAGCTCGTCATAAGCACCGAAGGGGTTAAAAATCCATGACACAGCGTGCAGTCATTATGCTACAAGTGATTGGAGATTAAAATAAAATAAAATAAAGAGGCAGAGCCAGTCTTGATAGCCGTGGTTGTAAGATGCAACTAGGGCTGAAAGAAATCCGAGAGGTACCAGTGATTGTGTTGGTGATGGTGATTCCAACCTCGCATGAGTGGTTCTATCAATAAGTGTGAGAGCAATTTTTTATCGACGGGTGAATACATGGTGACATAGGGAATCATGTCCCATGTATGGTAAAGTTAGGTCAAAACACGAGTTTGAGATAATTCTTAGCAAGCACACTAACTCAAGCAACCATGCGGTACAATGTTAAATCACACGTTTAAAATAGATCATGGCAAGCACACTAGTACAGGCATGTATCCGGCACATCATTGTGATAGTAACTGTTTTAGGGAAGAGGCGGGTGGTGCTAGACGAAAGATTCGCCCTCCGCAGTTAGCGTCCCTTGAAATAAACCGATCCCACTAGGGGAGTGCTTGTAATACATGGTGACATATGAAAAATGCGACCGCGCTTGCCGTGGTTCACCAAGTATCTGACCGTGGATTAACCCCTGAGGATCGGGGCTTGTGCTGGCGGGGGTGGCAGAGCACCTCGTTGCTCTGATTATAAAAAGGAAGTATAATTTGAAATTATAAGGCGCTTATCTTCCCAAGACATGATGCGGCGTTTCCACACACAAACTCAAGCATCCATACTCACGCAGGGAGGCAGTGTAACTAGCGGCTGTCCTACCCTTGCTCCGGGCCCCATGGTGCTTGCTTCCGGGTTCGCCGTATTTGAGTAGGCGGAGTAATTCATTGTTACGTGGATGACTAAACCGTAGTACGGGGCGGCCATCTTGGGGAGGAATTTTATTGAACAGTGTTCCTGGACATGTGTAAATGCGAAAAGTGTGGGACAAATGTAAGCGAGGTGCAATGGCCTAATTGGGGCACTGCGGGGATTATTAGAAAGAGTGTCTACATCATGCGCGGCACTGGTGGCCATCGAGGCTGGCATATGAGGTGCCAATGTCAACAACGGGCTATTTAGAAAAAGCTTTATTGATTGTGCAGTGACATTGATCACAAAGGAGCATAATTGGAGGAATTAAGACAGGGTAATGTACAAGGACCTGTGACTGTGGTCCACTTGAGTGTAGATCGTGGTAGGGGTGGGCATCTTGGAGGTAACTATATGGTTTTTGCCCGTACTGGTCGTGGAAGACTGACTCCCAGTGTAACCTATTTATGGGTGGTGGAGCCTATATGGGCGTGTTTATTCTTGCATGCTCCCAGTTGGAATAAGTGAGGTGAGGAGTGGTATAACCTCACCTAAGGCCACTCGTGTGGCAGTGTGAGTAGAGCGGGTGATGGCAAGAAGGTAGGTGGTGCCTATATGGGAAAGTTTATTAATGAGCTCACATCTAGAATAAGCGGTGAGGTAAGGGAAGTGTAACCTCACCTGGATCGTAACTAGACCAGTGAACCTATATCAAAGACCACTTGAGGGTTGTATTTTCGACAGTGGGGCATAGGATGACGATAAATCCTGGATAGGTGGATCAGGGGCGGTTTAACTCAGCCCACGGAATATCGTCATTGAGGCCCTGTGTATGTGAAGAGAGTTTAAAGACCCAATACTATTCTTTAGATATTTGGGGGAAGGCTTCCAAAATAGTCCAATTTAGGTCGTTGGTGGTGTGATTGAGTTCAACAAAATGCGCACACATCTTTGTGTTGTTTTTTTTTACATCTTATGTTACTTCTGTGCTCTGTCATTCTCGTTTTTACTGGGCGAGTAGTCATGCCTATGTATCGTAATTGACAGGGACCTGTTATCAGGTAGATGCAGTTGCGTCTGTTGCAGTTGCTGTGTTTATTCTGGCGCCACGTCAAGATATTGGTTAGTGTGATAGTTTTTGAAGCCTTCGTGAGTGGGCAGACTACACACTGTCCACAGGGGTAATGGCCCACTACTGGGGGTAGATTCCACAGGGTATTTTGTGGCGGAGGAGTTGACTTCTTGGGTCTAGTGTTAATCAGGAGGTCTTTAAGATTTGCAGTGCGTTTGAACGCAAATCTCGGTGTATTCAGGGTGTGGTCACCTACTCGTAGAATTTTCCAGTGCTTTCTAATAGCCCGTCTGATCAAATTCGATTCTGGTGTGAAAGTTGTCACATATGTCATTTGATCAGTGTTGGCTCTGGGTTGTGTCTCAAGGAGTGTTTCTCTGTTGGTGTTGCGTGCTCTCTTCTGAGCAGTTCTTATTTTAGTCACAGGGTATTGTCTTTGGACCAGATGGTTTGTGAATTCCGATGCCTGTGATTTAAAATCCTCTAGATTACTGCAATTACGTCTTAATCGCAAAAACTGCCCGAATGGAAGATTTTCCCTCATGGCCTTAGGGTGGACGCTACTGAAGAGTAAAGGGCTGTGGCTATCAGTAGTTTTTTTTAAAGTGATGGTGTCCAGTCTATTGTTCCCTCGACTAATCATTAAATCGAGGAAGGGTAGTTTGAGGTTGGAGGTGTTGGCCATAAACCTGAGGTACAGGTTGAGGCTGTTTACCCATGTAAGGAATGCGGGAATAAGATTTATCATCCTTCCAGAACACCAGTATATCGTCTATGTAGTGACGCCACAGGGAGACATTATCAATGAAAGGGTTGGTTTCAATGAGCACATTTCTCGCCTCAAAGTCTGACATATAGAGACATGCCAGACTAGGGGCGAAGGTGCTGCCCACTGAGATCCCCTGGGTCTGGTGGTAAATCTGGTCCTCGAACTGGAAAAAGTTCTCAGTCAAGGCAATGTGTGCGCATTCCATAATAAAACTTCTGGGGGTTGGTGATGTCCATGCGGTGTTGCGCAGGATTTCCTCGATTACCTCCAGTGTGGTTAATTGAGGAATGTTCGTGTAGAGGGCTACGACGTCGAGGGTTATGAAGACGTCGGGTTGTGTGCCCTCTAGGTTTGTGGTCTCAATCAGATTCAGGACTTCCTTTGTATCCTGAAGGAAGGTTGGCGTGGTTTCAACCAAGGGTTGGAAAAAATGGTTGCAAAATTTGGAGAGTGGCTCTAAGACTGACCCTATGCCCGAGACAATAGGTCTACCCGGGGGAGGCAGTACCCCCTTGTGAATTTTGGGCAGTGTGTAGAAATAGGGTAGTCTGGGATTCTCATTAATCAGGAAATCAGCCTCATTCTTTGTGATCCATCCTTGATTGAGTGCGGAGGTCACCAATGATTGTATGCGCGTTACGAGACGCGGAGTAGGGTCGTCAGGGAGGGGGGTGTATTATCTGACGTCCTGAAGCTGACGCAGACATTCTGTCCTATAATCGGTGGTGGACATGATTACAATAGCCCCTCCCTTGTCTGCTTCTTTGATGGTGATGGTGGAGTCATTGGCCAAGGTTTTGATGGCCTCTGTTTCCAATCTGGTAGTGTTGTTAAATCCTCTGTTGGAGTGTTTCTCTGTGATCTCTTTTAGAACTGCTTTTTCAAATGTGAGAACCTCTGATGGTACCATGCTGGAGTTGGGGGTGAACGTGGAGGGCTTTCGTAGGCCAGAATACATGGCTGGAACTTCCGGTTGGTTCCCAAAGAAGGCTTTCAGACGGACTATTCTGAAGAAGTTGTGAAGTTCGCAATTCGTGCGAAAGTCGTCGATTCTGGAGGTGGGCACAAAGCCCAAGCCTCGTTTTAAGACGGTAGTTTCCACATCGTTGAGAGTTCTTTCTGAGAGGTTAACAATTAGTTTTTCTTCTCTATGGGGCTTCTCAGTTCCATGTGTGGTTGTTGTACGTGGTCCTGCCATTGTACCTGTTTCTGTTGATTATTGCCGTCTCTTCTTTTTCTGCCTCTCCCTCTGCCCCAGCCTCTGCCTAAAAAAGGTTGTGGTTGGAAAGGGGCGAACAGTGGTTGAGAACCAACACAAAGATGTGTGCGCATTTTGTTGAACTCAATCACACCACCAACAATCTAAATTGGACTATTTTGGAAGCCTTCCCCCAAATATCTAAAGAGACACTTTTTATAAAAGAACAGAGTTGGGTCTTTAAACTCTCTTCACATACACAGGGCCTCAATGACGATATTCCGTGGGCTGAGTTAAACCGCCCCTGATCCACCTATCCAGGATTTATCGTCATCCTATGCCCCACTGTCGAAAATACAACCCCCAAGTGGTCTTTGATATAGGTTCACTGGTCTAGGTACGATCCAGGTGAGGTTACACTTCCCTTACCTCACCGCTTATTCTAGATGTGCGCTCATTAATAAACTTTCCCATATAGGCACCACCTACCTTCTTGCCATCACCCGCTCTACTCACACTGCCACACTAGTGGCCTTAGGTGAGGTTATACCACTCCTCACCTCACTTATTCCAACTGGGAGCATGCGAGAATAAAGACGCCCATATAGGCTCCACCACCCATAAATAGGTTACACTGGGAGTCAGTCTTCCACGACCAGTAAGGGCAAAAACCATATAGTCACCTCCAAGATGCCCACCCCTACCACGATCTACACTCAAGTGGACCACAGTCACAGGTCCTTGTACATTACCCTGCCTTAATTCCTTCATTCATGCTCCTTTGTGATCAATATCACTGCACAATCAATAAAGATTTTTCTAAATAGCCTGTTGCTGACATTGGCACCTCATATGCCAGCCACGATGACCACCAGTGCCGCGCATGATGTAGACACTCTTTCTAATAATCCCCGCAGTGCCGCAATTAGGCCATTGCACATCGCTTACATTTGTCCCACACCTTTCGCATTTACACGTGTCCAGGAACACTGTTTGTTCAATAAAATTCCTCCCCAAGATGGCCTCCCCGTACTACGGTCTAGTCATCCACGTAACAATGAATTACTCCACCTTCTCAAATACGGCGAACCCGGAAGCAAGCACCACGGGGCCCGGAGCAAGGGTTGGGCAGCCGCTAGTTGCACTGCCTCCCTGCATGAGTATGGATGCTTGAGTTTGTGTGTGGAAACGCCGCATCATGTCTTGGTAAGATAAGCGCCTTATAATTGCAAATTATACTTCCTTTTTAGAATCAGAGCAACGAGGTGCTCTGCCACCCCCGCCAGCACAAGCCCTGATCCTCAGGGGTGAGTCCACGGTCAGATACTTAGTCAACCACAGCAAGCGCTGTCGCATTTTTCATATGTCACTATGTATTACAAGCACTCCCCTAGTGGGATCGGTTTATGTCAAGGGACGCTAACTGCGGAGGGCGACTCTTTCGTCTAGCACCACTCGCCTCTTCCCTAAAAGAGTTACTATCACAATCGATGTGCCTGATACATGCCTGTACTAGTGTGCTTGCCATGATCTATTTTAAACGTGTGATTTACCATTGTATCGCATGGTTGCTTGAGTTAGTGTGCTTGCTAAGAATTATCTCAAACGCGTGTTTTGACCTAACTTTACCATACATGGGACATGATTCTCTATGTCACCATGTATTCACCCGTCGATAAAAAATTGCTCTCACACTTATTGATAGAACCACTCATGCGAGGTTGGAATCACCATCACCAACACAATCACTGGTACCTCTCGGATTACTTTCAGCCCTAGTTGCATCTTACAACCACGGCTATCAAGACTGGCTCTGCCTCTTTATTTTATTTTATTTTAATCTCCAATCACTTGAAGCATAATGACTGCACGCTGTGTCATGGATTTTTAACAAAACCTTGGTTCTCTCTGTTTTGTTTGTTTTTATTTCCCTCCCCATTTCCCCTAGGTCTCTCACCTCGGGATCATACAACTCGGGGCGTCTAACTGTTTCTGGTTACTAGTTTGAAAAACACTGAACCAGACTTGCGGTAGTGCTAAAATTACCTAATTTACTTTTCTTTGGTCCTGATGAAGTGCCACCAGACCCGTTAGGGGCTACTCTGGCATGAACCATGTCGACCCTTTGCACCACACCAGCCCTATAGGAATATTATATCCAGTTGGGGCAGATTACTTTTAACTAGACTAGCGCCCCCTGGGAATAAACACATTTAAGTTGGGACGGCCCTAGACCTATTTTATACTCACTCCCCGCACTACCAAGCCCACACACCCGCACTCACCCTACGGCTTCATCCAAAAAGACCTCCGCCAAGAGCTCCTTCGCGGGTGCCCGTCGGGCATTGCAACGCCGGCCCGACGAGGAGCAAGGCCCAATGATGAAGCATGACATCCTTCGGGGTGTGTGAGGGCACTTTTTAGAAAAGACCTTTCTTCCCCTCCCCTAGGAACTGCACACCCCTTGTATTCCTTACTACTGCCTTGGAGCACGTGTGCAGGACCTGCTTAAATATAGCTCCTGGTTCCTCTTGTTTCAAACAGCCTTTGCACAGCGGCTCAGCCATGGGACCCACCCCCCTCCTTTTTTGAACCACGTCTCAAACAGACTTATCAAAAACATGGAGAATAACCAAGGTTTGTCGTTTAGCGACGACCTGGTTTCAGAGATACTTAGAGCACCCTCCCTGCTAGACGCGGATGGAGGAGCCTCTTACAGTAACCAAAGTAGTGATTGAAACACGATCACTTCGATGAAAAGGCAACTCATGAAAATTATCATGCACAGGGCCATCATGCCCGAATATTTGCGAGCAAATATAGCTCCAAACGGTCTGATTGTCTCTAACACACCCAGAATATTCCTGGAGAATAAGAAATTCAAAGAGGAATGGTCCCTGGTCACCTGGAAATGTACCAGGGACTTGCTAGTGCTGATTATCAAGACCGCTAAACGCCTAGCTGACGATCTCATCATTAAAATTATGGTGGCAGAGGGAGCCCTCAAAGCCAGCATTACCATTGCGGCCTTCAAATCCAAATTGGCAGAAATCAACAATGAAATAGCGGAAAACAAGGACTACCTGATGAGGAAAAAAGTGGCCAAACTGCAAAAAGGCATCTCCAAATTCAGCAAGGAGAAAGTCTATCCATATCTCAAGGATGACTACTGTCCAGTAGTAAAAGATAACTCTTCAGATGACAGCCACTCTTCGCGAAGAAGGAACTATTCCACAAGCAGCAACTCTAGTACAGACAGTCGTGGTGGCCAGCAACAACAACAAGATCATCGAGCACCACCCAACATGATGTATGGATATGGCTTGCCACCCTACCAGAGACCACCAATGTGGCAATACCCTAACTTTCCACCAGGCCCTCAACCACCGTTCGCCCCCTTCCAACCACAACCTTTTTTAGGCAGAGGCTGGGGCAGAGGGAGAGGCAGAAAAAGAAGAGGCGGCAACAATCAATAGAAACAGTTACAATGGCAGGGACCAAGTACAACAACCACACATGGAACTGAGAAGCCCCATAGAGAAGAAAAACTAATTGTAAACCTCTCAGAAAGAACTGTCAACGATGTGCAAACTACCGTCTTAAAACGAGGCTTGGGCTTTGTGCCCACCCCCAGAATCGACGACTTTCGCACAAATTGCGAACTTCACAACTTATTCAGAAATGTCCGTCTGAAAGCCTTCTTTGGGAACCAACCGGAAGTTCCAGCCATGGATTCTGGCCTACCAAAGCCCTCCACGTTCACCCCCAACTCCAGCATGGTACCACCAGAGGTTCTCACATTTGAAAAAGCAGTTCTAAAAGAGATCACAGAGAAAAGCTCCAACAGAGGATTTAACAACACTACCAGATTCGAAACAGAGGCCATCAAAACCTTGGCCAATGACTCCACCATCACCATCAGAGAAGCAGACAAGGGAGGGGCTATTGTAATCATGTCCACCGCCGATTATATTGGAAGGAATGTCTGCGTCAGCTTCAGGACGTCAGATACTACACCCCTCCCTGAAGACCCTACCCCGCGTCTCGTAACGCACATAAAATCATTGGTGACCTCCGCACTCAATCAAGGATGGATCACAAAGAATGAGGCTGATTTCCTGATTAATGACAATCCCAGACTACCCTATTTCTACACACTGCCCAAAATTCACAAGGGGGTACTGCCTCCCCCGGGTAGACCTATTGTCTCGGGCATAGGGTCAGTCTTAGAGCCACTCTCCAAATTTTGCGACCATTTTTTCCAACCTTTGGTTAAAACTACGCCAACTTTCCTTCAGGATACAAAGGAAGTCCTGAATCTGATTGAGACCACAAACCTAGAGGGCACACAACCTGACGTCTTGATAACCCGCGACGTCGAAGCCCTCTACACGAACATTCCACTGGAGGTAATCGAAGAAATCCTGCGCAACACCGCATGGACATCACCAACACCCATAAGTTTTATTATGGAATGCGCACACATTGCCTTGACTGAGAACTTTTTCCAGTTCGAGGACCAGATTTACCACCAGACCCAGGGGACATCAATGGGCAGCACCTTCGCCCCTAATCTGGCATGTCTCTACATGTCAGACTTTGAGGCGAGACATGTGCTCATTGAAACCAACCCTTTCATGGATAATGTCTCCCTGTGGCGTCGCTACATAGACGATATACTGGTGTTCTGGAAGGATAATGAAAATCATGTTCCCGCATTCCTTACAAGGGTAAACGGCCTCAGCCCATACCTCAGGTTTACGGCCAACACCTCCAACCTCAAACTACCCTTCATCGATTTAATGATTAGTTGAGGGAACAATAGACTGGACACCATCACTTTAAAAAAACCTACTGATAGCCACATCCCTTTACTCTTCAGTAGCTTCCACCCGAAGGCCATGAGGGAAAATCTTCCATATGGGCAGTTTTTGCGATTAAGACGCAATTGCAGTAATCTAGAGGATTTTAAATCACAGGCATCGGAATTCACAAACCATCTGGTCCAAAGACAATACCTTGTGACTAAAATAAGAACTGCTCAGAAGAGAGCACGCAACACCAACAGAGAAACACTCCTTGAGACACAACCGAGAGCCAACACTGATCAAATAACATGTGTGACAACTTTCACACCAGAATCGAATTTGATCAGACGGGCTATTAGAAAGCAATGGAAAATTCTACGAGTAGGTGACCACACCCTGAATACACCGAGATTTGCGTTCAAACGCACTGCAAATCTAAAAGAGCTCCTGATTAACACTAGACCCAAGAAGTCAACTCCTCCGCCACAAAATACCCTGTGGAATCTACCCGCAGCAGTGGGCCATTACCCTTGTGGACAGTGTGTAGTCTGACCACTCACGAAGGCTACAAAAACGATCACACTAAACAATACCTTGACGTGGCGCCAGAATAAACACACCAACTGCAACACACGCAACTGCATCTACCTGATAACATGTCCCTGTCAATTACGATACATAGGCATGACTACTCGCCCAGTAACAACGAGAATGACAGAGCACAGAAGTAACATAAGATGTAAAAAAACAACACAAAGATGTGTGCGCATTTTGTTGAACTCAATCACACCACCAACGACCTAAATTGGACTATTTTGGAAGCCTTCCCCCAAATATCTAAAGTGGCACTCTTTAGAAAAGAACAGAATTGGGTCTTTAAACTCTCTTCACATACACATGGCCTCAATCATGATATTCCGTGGGCTGAGTGTGAGAAGTTGGCCTGGTATATGCTGTCCACTAATTATAGTGGGCACCTTGTACCAGTCCAAACAACCCCTTATTGGAGATAGGTTAAAGACAACCTTTATTGAAAGCGATCCTAGTGGTAGCTATGGAGAGCAGCCTTCAGGCTAAGTCTTGAAGGAATATAAAGCAGCTTGTTTTATCAGTCTATAATCTCTTGAGTGACCAAATGAAAGAGGACCACACCAGGTATATATTTAAAATATATGTATTTAGTCTTAAACACACCCCTCTAGTCTCTTTATGAAGCTAGAGTTCGAAGTACATAAGTTGCAAGTCAAATATCAACAGTAATAGCGCAAATACACGTTTGAGCCCTAGGGGCGTACCAAACCATATACCAATAAAGTGGTATAAGAACTACGACTGAGCTAGACACAAGGCCTAGAGCCTGTAGAAGTGCTTCGCCCTCAAGGAACCACCCAAGGTAGTGACACAGGGGACCCACGGGGACGCGTGCAGTGTGAGAACACAGCCGCGAGCCGCCGTTGACTTCTATGGGGAATGTCGCGGTTGGAGTTTTAAAGAAAAAGGACATTTAGAGGAGGACTTGGAGCAAACCCCTTTAGAACTAGGCTGTTCTAGAGTCAATACCCACGGGAGCACCGGAGTACTCGAGTTACCTCACCCAGGGAAGCCGGGTGCATAGGTGTCTTTCGGGGTCGGGTTTCGTCATCGTTTTCAATGGCGATCTGCTGCAAAGTACTGCTGGCGACCAAGTCGAAAGTGTTCGGGTGGATCCAAGGGTGGATCGAAGATCTGAAGAACCTGAAAGCAGAGGGGACAGAGTCTGGGTCACTAGAAAGTGACCAGGAAGGCGATGAGCAGATGCCCACCGATGTCGGGTGCTTCAGGTAGGTTGACGGTCGTCTTGACTCTTCAGCCACGAGGTCCAGGAGGTGTCGATGACGGCCAGGAGCTGGATTCGAGCTGTCTCACGACGTCTGTCGATTGCTGCAGTGTCGGCGACCAGATTGGACCCAACAAGCCTTGGCAACAGCAAGTCACGTGGAAATGAAGAAAGGACGGTGATGCAGACCAGCAAGGTCTGGGGGACTCACCCAGTGAGGTTAAGTCAGGGCATGTCTGGAGCAACCAGGAAAGCCCAAGCAGAAGAAGAGTTGCCTTCGGGAGGGCCCACTAGCCAACGGACTAGCGACCGGGAAGGAGCCTCGAGTGGACGCACTTGGAGCTGGCTCACAGGACACTCGTGGAGTGGAGGCCAGTGATCTTCAGTGCAGTCGGTGCTGGAGGCGGGGGCTACTCGGAGCCCAAAGCACAACTTCGTGGGAGACCAGAAAGAGGATGCATTTGCAAAAGTTCTCGGTGCCCAGGGGTCACGGTTCCACGTTACCCACGACAGCTACGGGCCTCAGCTTCGCTGGGGACTCAGGGCAGCCTCGGGGAAGTCTGGAAATCCACCTCTGGTGATGCAAAGACTTCGGCGTCCGGCGGGAGCTTCAGCGATGGAGACCGGAAAATTGCTTCTTTGGTGCCTGCCAAGCAGGGGAGTCACTCTTTGACCCCAAGGGAGATTCTTCAGTCCTCTAAATTTTGAAGTAGAGCGTCGAAGGTCCAGGATTCAGTTTCAGAGTTTCGTCCAGGGTAATTTAAAGTCCTAAGGACTGGGGTCCCATACTTATACTAAGTTAAGGGGTTGGACATACTCTGGGGACCCACCTATGGGAGGGTCAGGGAAGAGGGGTGGTTACACCCATTCCCTTTGTCCAATTTCGCGCCAGAGCAGGGGCAGGTAGCCCCTGCAACCGGTTTGAACTGGCATATGCACAGGGACACCAAGTGTGCCCCCAGTGCAGGACTTCAAAGCACCAGAGAGTGCTCCCGCCCAGCCCCAATACACATTGTCCTGTCTGGGGAGGTGGTTACACCTCCCTGCGACAGGAAACCTATTGTCCAGGCCTCCCTGCCGGAGTTTCAGTCAGCAGCAGGAGGCCAGATCCGTGTCTGTGGCATCCATTTTGTGATGCCAGGGCTCTGTAAAGAAGTTACCGGGTAGGTCGGTGGGTACATGTCTCTCCCTCTAGAAGGGTGGAATGCTACCCCCACCACCAGGACTGGCGGGGGGTAGTATTCCAAGATGTTTGACACCAAACACGACATGTTTTGGTGCAGCCAGTCCAAAGTTAGCATTGTACCGCGAGGATATAATGCACTTAAGAGTATATGGTCAGGCTGTACCACAAACAGCATCAGAGGAGGGACTCGAACGCTGCAGAGGGCTCTGCTCATGCAGGGGCACCCTCTCACACACAAACCAAGCACTCTGCCTTCAGGATTGGTAAGGCCTGCCATAGGAGTGACTTATAGGTTTATATGTGTGTGCAATGATAGTGATATAAGTAGCCTATATCACAGTAAGGGGTGCTGGCACCACCTTACCCAGGCTGCAGTAGCAGACCTGTGGTGTCATTTTGGCTGGCCTTCCAGGGGTGGCATAATACATGCTTCAGCCCCTGGCAGACCTCTGGGGTACCTAGGCCCTGGGTACATAGTATACCATATACTAGGGACTTATAAGGGCACTCCAGAATCCAATCAGAGATGTACCTAAGGTACATGGAAACCATTTTAGAGAGGAAGCAGATAGACTGGGGCCCTGAATAGCAGGATCCCAGTCCAACTAAGTCATAAACCAGCAAAACACCAGGAAAAAAGTGGGGGCAACCATATAGTCAGATTCCACCTTCCTACACTGAGTTAAACCGCCCCTGATCCACCTATCCAGGATTTATCGTCATCCTATGCCCCACTGTCGAAAATACAACCCCCAAGTGGTCTTTCATATAGGTTCACTGCTCTAGTTACGATCCAGGTGAGGTTACACTTCCCTTACCTCACCGCCTATTCTAGATGTGAGCTCATTAATAAACTTTCCCATATAGGCACCACCTACCTTCTTGCCATCACCCGCTCTACTCACACTGCCACACGAGTGGCCTTAGGTGAGGTTATACCACTCCTCACCTCACTTATTCCAACTGGGAGCATGCGAGAATAAACACGCCCATATGGGCTCCACCACCCATAAATAGGTTACACTGGGAGTCAGTCTTCCACGACCAGTAAGGGCAAAAACCATATAGTCACCTCCAAGATGCCCACTCCTACCACGATCTACACTCAAGTGGGCCACAGTCACAGGTCCTTGTACATTACCCTGTCTTAATTCCTCCAATTATGCTCCTTTGTGATCAATGTCACTGCACAATCAATAACGTTTATCTAATAGCCCATTGCTGACATTGGCACCTCACATGCCAGCCACGATGGCCACCAGTGCTCTAACAATCCCCACAGTGCCCCAATCATGCCATTGCACCTTGTTTACATTTGTACATTACCCTGTCTTAATTCCTTCATTCATGCTCCTTTGTGATCAATGTCACTGCACAATCAATAAAGTTTTTTCTAAATAGCCCGTTGCTGACATTGGCACCTCATATGCCAGCCACGATGGCCACCAGTGCCACGCATGATGTAGACACTCTTTCTAATAATCCCCGCAGTGCCCCAATTAGGCCATTGCACCTCGCTTACATTTGTCCCACACCTTTCGCATTTACACGTGTCCAGGAACACTGTTTGTTCAATAAAATTCCTCCCCAAGATGACCGCCCCGTACTACGGTCTAGTAATCCACGTAACAATGAATTACTCCGCCTACTCAAATACTGCAAACCCGGAAGCAAGCACCACGGGGCCCGGAGCAAGGGTAGGACAGCCGCTAGTTGCACTGCCTCCCTGTGTGTGTATGGATGCTTGAGTTTGTGTGTGGAAACGCTGCATCATGTCTTGGTAAGATAAGCGCCTTATAATTGCAAATTATACTTCCTTTTTAGAATCAGAGCAACGAGGTGCTCTGCCACCCCTGCCAGCACAAGCCCCGATCCTCATGGGTGAGTCCACGGTCACATTTTTCATATGTCACTGTGTATTACAAGCACTCCCTAGTGGGATCGGTTTATGTCAAGGGACGCTAACTGCGGAGGGCGAATCTTTCGTCTAGCACCACTCGCCTCTTCCCTAAAAGAGATACTATCACAATCGATGTGCCGGATACATGCCTGTACTAGTGTGCTTGCCATGATCTATTTTAAACGTGTGATTTACCATTGTACCGCATGGTTGCTTGAGTTAGTGTGCTTGCTAAGAATTATCTCAAACGCGTGTTTTGACCTAACTTTACCATACATGGGACATGATTCCCTATGTCACCATGTATTCACCCATCGATAAAAAATTGCTCTCACATTTATTGATAGAACCATTCATGCGAGGTTGGAATCACCATCACCAACACAAACACTGGTACCTCTCGGATTACTTTCAGCCCTAGTTGCATCTTACAACCACGGCTATCAAGACTGGCTCTGCCTTTTAATCTCCAATCACTTGTAGCATAATGACTGCACGCTGTGTCATGGATTTTTAACAAAACCTTGGTTCTCTCTGTTTTGTTTGTTTTTATTTCCTTCTCCATTTCCCCTAGGTCTCTCACCTCGGGATCATACAACCCGGGGTGTCTAACTGCTTCTTGTTACTAGTTTGAAAAACACTGAACCAGACTTGCGGTAGTGCTAAAATTACCTAATTTACTTTTCTTTGGTCCTGATGAAGTGCCACCAGACCCGTTAGGGGCTACTCTGGCATGAAACATGTCGACCCTTTGCACCACACCAGCCCTATAGAAACATTATATCCAGTTGGGGCACATTACTTTTAACTAGGCTAGCGCCCCCTGGGAATAAACACATTTAAGTTGGGACAGCCCTAGACCTATTTTATACTCACTCACCGCACTACCAAGCCCACACACCCGTACTCACCCTACGGCTTCATCCAAAAAGATCTCCGCCAAAGAGGCCCTTTGCGGGTGCCCGTCGGGCATTGCAGCGCCGGCCCGACGAGGAGCAAGGCCCAATGATGAAGCATGACATCCTTCAGGGTGTGTGAGGGCACTTTTTAGAAAAGACCTTTCTTCCCCTCCCCTAGGAACTGCACACCCCTTGTATTCCTTACTACTGCCTTGGAGCACATGTGCAGGACCTGCTTAAATATAGCTCCTGGTTCCTCTTGTTTCAAACGGTGCATGCAGGGGGGCACATGGTGTGCCCCCTTGTATTTCTGCACCCCATTACTGCACGGGTATAAATGCACACCATGGTGCATTTCTTCCTCTGCAGGAATGTGCTGCGGCGCTCCCACTGAGGTGCCATTCCAACGCTCTCCTTTGAGCCTTGGAACTGCCGCAGCACTGTCCACCCGACCTGGATTCCAGCAGGCGGCTGACTACAGGTTTGGCGGTCCTCCCACGGAGCGCTAATGTGGCGCTCCGCTGGAGGACCGCCAAACTCGCAATCAGGCCCTTAGTGTTTTTTATCTTCTTTTTAGTGTCCAAAATAGTCTGTTTGTTTCAATTTTCCTTTTTATTCCAAATTCGTTTTTTTGTTTTTTCTTAAACCTACATACATTTGCAAAGTGATTTGGCCTCCCACATTCTCTACATTGTTGTCCTAGCTCTGGACAAGTTCTCTGATGCAGAAATTGGATTCCACACCTGCAACATAGTCTTCTTTCTCTATTTTGTGGTTCCATTTTTTCCCCACTGTTGCTTTTTGTGAGAAGTTGGCCTGGCATATGCTGTCCACTAATTATAGTGGGCACCTTGTACCAGTCCAAACAACCCTTATTGGAGTTAGGTTAAAGACAACCTTTAAAGAAAGCTATCCTAGTGGTAGCTGTGGAGAGCAGCCTTCAGGCTAAGTCTTGAAGGAATGTAAAGCAGCTTGTTTTACCAGCCTATAATCTCTTGAGTGACCAAATGAAAGAGCACCACACCAGGTATATATTCAAAATATATGTATTTATTGCTAAACACACCCCTCTAGTCTCTTTATGAGGCTAGAGTTCGAAGTACATAAGTAATAAGTTATTTAAAGACAGTAATAGCACAAATACACGTTTGGGCCCTAGGGGCGTACCAAACCATATACCAATAAAGTGGTATAAGAACCACGACTGAACTAGACACTAGGCCTAGAGCCTCTAGAAGTGCTTGGACCACAAGGAACCACCCAAGGTAGTGACACAGGGGACCCACGGGGGACGCGTGCAGTGTAAACACACAACCGCGATACGCCGTTAACTTCTATGGAGAAAGTCGCGATCAGGAAATTAAAGAAAAGGGACACTTAAAGGAGGACTTGGAGCAAACCCTTTGAGAACTAGGACTTTGGAGAGTCTCTACCCACGGGAGCACCGGAGTACTCGTGTTACCTCACCCAGGGAAGCCGGGTGCATAGGTGCCTTTCGGGGTCGGGTTTCGTCGTCGATTTGAATGGCGATCTGCTGCAAAGTGCTGCTGGCGACCAAGTGGAAAGTGTCCGGGTGGATCCAAGAGTGGATCGGAGATCTGAAGAACCTGAAAGCAGAGGGGACAGAGTCTGGGTCACTAGCCAGTGACCAGGAAGGCGATGAGCAGATGCCCACCGATGTCGGGTGCTTCAGGTGCGTTGACGGTCGTCTTGACTCCGCAGTCACGATGTCCAGGAGGCGTTGTCGTCGACCAGGAGCAGGATTCGGACTGTCCCACGACGTCAGATGCTTGCTGAGGTGTCGGCGACCGGATTGGACCCAACAGGCCTTGGCAACAGCAAGTCTCGTGGAAAGTGGAAGATGACGATGGTGCAGACCAGCAAGGTCTGTGGGACTCACCCAGCGAGGGTAAGTAAGGGCAAGCCTGGAGCAACCAGGGAGCCCAAGAAGAAAAGGATTGGCCTTCGTGAAGGGCTACTAGCCAACGGGCTAGCGACCGCGAAGGAGCCTCGAGACGGTGCACGTGGAGCTGGCTCACAGGACACTCGTGGAGTGGAGGCCAGTGATCTTCGGTGCAGTTGGTGCTGGAGGCTGGGGCTACTCGGAGCCCAAAGCACGACTTCGTGGGAGACCCAGAAGAGGATGCACTTGCAAATGTGCTCGGTGTCCAGGGGTCACGGTCTCACGTTACCCACGACAGCTACGGGCCTCAGCTTTGCTGGGGACTCAGGGTAGCCTCGGGGAAGTCTGAGAATCCACCTCTGGTGATGCGATGACTTCGGCGTCCGACGGGAGCTTCAGAAATGCAGACCGGACAGATGCTTCTTTGGTGCCTGCCAAGCAGGGGAGTCACTCCTTGACCCCAAGGGAGATTCTTCTGTCCTCTAGTCTTGAGTAGAGCGTCGAAGGTCCAGGATTCAGTTTCAGAGTTTCGTCCAGGGATAATCTAAAGTCTTAAGGACTGGGTTCCTATACTTATACGAAGTTTAGGGGTTGGACTACTCTGTGGCCCCACCTATGGGTGGGTCAGGGCAGAGGGGTGGCTACACCCCTTTCCCTTTGTCCAGTTCACGCCAAAGCAGGGGCTGGAAGCCCCTGATCCGGTTTGAACTGGGGTATGCACAGGGACACCAAATGTGCCCCCAGTGCAGGACTTCAAAGCACCCAGAGAGTGCTCCCGCCCAGCCCCAATACACATTATCCTGTCTGGGGAGGTGGTCACACCTCCCTGCAACAGGAAACCTATTGTCCAGGCCTCCCCTGCCGGAGTTTCGTCCAGCAGCAGGAGGCCAGACTTGTGTCTGTGGCAGCAGCATCCATTTTGTGATGCTGGGGCTCTGGAAAGAAGTTACCGGTTAGACCAGGGTGAACATGTCTCTCCCTCTAGAAGGGTGGAATGCTACCCCCGCCGCCAGGATTGGCGGGGGGGTAGTATTCCAAGATGTTTGACACCAAACACGACATGTTTTGATGCAGTCATTCCAAAGTTAGCATTCTACCGCGAGGATATAATGCACTTAAGAGTATATGGTTTAACCGCATTTACAAACAGTACCAGAGAATGGACTCTGAGCACTGCAGAGGGGCCCTGCTCATGCAGTGGCACCTTCTCACATAAGAACCAAGCACTCTGCCTTCAGGATTGATAAGGCCTGCCATAGGAGTGACTTATAGGTTTATATATGTGTAAGTATGTAGTGATATAGGTAACCTATATCACAGTAAGGGGTGCATGCACCACCTTACCCAGGCTGCAGTAGCAGACCTGTGGTGTCATTTTGGATGGCCTTCCAGGGGTGGCATAATACATGCTGCAGCCCCTGGTAGGCCTCTGAGGTACCTATGCCCTTGGTACATAGTATACCATATACTAGGGACTTATAAGGGCACTCCAGATTCCAATTAGAGATGTGCCTAAGGCACATGGAAACCATTTTAAAGAGGAAGCAGCTAGGCTGGGGTTCTGAATAGCAGGGCCCCAGCCAGACTAAGGTCGAAAAACAGTGAAGCATCAGCAAAAAGTGGGGGTACCCATGTGAAGCAGATCCTACTCTCCTACACAACCCCCCCCAAACGCAGGGACATTAAACTAACCTTGACCAGTTAAGTCTTCATGTTCTAAGTGGAAATACCTAGAGAGTCCATCTGCATTGGCATGGTTACTCCCAGGTCTATGTTCCACTGTAAAGTCCATCCCCTGTAGGGAAATGGACCACCTAAGCAGTTTGGGATTTTCACCCTTCATTTGTTTTAGCCATAAGAGGGGCTTATGGTCGGTTTGAACAAGGAAGTGAGTACCAAACAAGTATGGCCTCAACTTCTTCAGAGCCCAGACCACAGCAAAGGCCTCCCTCTCAATGGCTGACCAACGTTTCTCTCTAGGGGTCAGCCTTCTGCTTATGAAAGCTACTGGCTGATCCTGACCTTCTTCATTCAATTGTGACAGTACAGCCCCTACCCCCAATTCAGATGCATCAGTTTGAACAATGAACTTCTTGGAGTAATCAGGACTCTGTAGAATGGGAGCAGTGCACATGGCCTGCTTCAGGTCATCAAATGCCTTTTGACAGTTAGCTGTCCACTGAACTTTCTTGGGCATTTTCTTAGAAGTTAAGTCATTCAAAGGTGTCACTATTGATCCATACCCTTTGACAAATCTCCTATAGTACCCAGTCAGGCCTAAAAAGGCTCTCACCTGAGTCTGGGTAGTTGGAGCAGTCCATTCCATGATGGTCTGGATCTTGCTCTGCAGTGGTTGAACCTGGCCTCCACCCACAAGGTGGCCCAGGTACACAACCTGACTCTGCCCTTTCTGGCACTTGGTGGCCTTGATAGTCAGGCCTGCCTTTTGCAGGGCCTGTAAAACATTCCTGAGGTGGACCAGGTGATCCTCCCAGGTGGAGCTAAAGACAGCAATATCATCTAGATATGCTGCACTATAGGCTTCCAGACCTGTAAGGACTGTATTCACCAACCTCTGAAAAGTGGCAGGTGCATTCTTCAGACCAAAGGGCATCACCACAAATTGGTAATGCCCACTAGGGGTTGAGAATGCTGTCTTTGGCTTTGCATCATCAGCTAGTCTGATCTGCCAGTAGCCAGCTGTCAAGTCAAATGTGCTGAGATATTTGGCTGAGGCCAAAGTATCTATGAGCTCATCTGCCCTTGGTATTGGATGGGCATCAGTCCTAGTGACTGCATTGAGACCCCTGTAGTCCACACAAAACCTCATCTCTCTTTTTCCACCACTGGTGTGAGGTTTTGGCACAAGGACCACTGGACTAGCCCAAGGGCTATCTGAGGGTTCAATAACTCCCAAATCCAACATTTTCTGGACTTCAGTCCTGATACAGTCCCTGACATGGTCAGGTTGCCTATAAATCTTATTTTTAATAGGCAGACTGTCCCCAGTGTCCACTTCATGAGTGCACCAGGTAGTCTGACTGGGTGTCAGTGAAAACATGTGTCTAAACTGATTGAGCACCTGTCTGCAATCAGTTTGTTGCTGGGTAGAGAGGCTGCCTGCCAAGGCCACACCATCTACTGACCCATCGTCAGGGTTCTGTGAGAGCAGGTCAGGGAGTGGGTCACTCTCTTCCTCCTGCCCTTCATCAGTAGCCATGAGCAAGCCCATGTCTGCCCTGTCCACATATGGTTTTAACCTGTTGACATGGAGAACCCTGTGGGGACTCCTGGGTGTTCCTAGGTCTACTAAGTAGGTTACCTCACCCTTCTGTTCAACAATAGTGTGGGGTCCACTCCATTTGTCTTGGAGAGCTGCTGGGGCCACTGGCTCCAACACCCACACCTTCTGTCCTGGCTGGTAAACAGTCAGTACAGCCTTTTGGTCATGCCAAGCTTTTTGAAGTTCCTGGCTAGCCTCAAGGTTTTTAGTTGCCTTTTTCATATACTCAGCCATCCGGGAGCGGAGACCAAGTACATAGTCCACTATGTCCTGCTTTGGGGGCTTGAGAGGTAACTCCCATCCTTCCTTCACCAAGCACAGTGGACCCCTGACAGGGTGACCAAACAGAAGTTCAAAAGGGCTGTAGCCAACCCCCTTCTGAGGTACCTCCCTGTATGCAAATAAAAGGCAGGGCAAGAGTATGTCCCATCTTCGCCTAAGCTTTTCTGGGAGCCCTTTAATCATGCCCTTCAAGGTTTTGTTGAATCTCTCAACTAAACCATTGCATTGTGGGTGATAGGGTGTGGTGAACTTATAAGTCACTCCACACTCCTTCCACATTGCTTTTAAGTATCCAGACATGAAGTTTGCACCCCTATCTGATACAACCTCCTTAGGAAAGCCCACTCTTGAGAAAACTCCCAGGAGGGCTCTTGCCACCACAGGTGCTGTAGTGGTCCTGAGGGGTATTGCCTCTGGGTACCTGGTGGCATGATCCACTACCACCAGGATAAACCTGTGCCCAGATGCAGTTTGGGGATCCATGGGACCAACTATATCAATCCCCACTCTTTCAAAGGGCACCCCCACCACAGGTAGTGGTATCAGGGGGGCCTTTGTAGTGCCACCTGCCTTGCCACTGGCCTGGCAGGTTACACAGGAGCGACAAAACTCCTTGGTGTCTTCAGACATGTGGGGCCAGTGAAAGTGAGGGACAATTCTGTCCCAAGTCTTGTTCTGGCCCAGGTGACCTGCTAAGGGAATATCATGGGCTAGGGTCAATAGGAAGCCCCTGAACTTCAGAGGTATTACCAACCTCCTGGTGGCACCAGGCTTGGGGTCTCTACACTCTGAGTACAGGAGTCCATCATCCCAGTACACTGTATGGGGACCACTAGCTTTCCCAGCAGCCTCAGCAGCAGCTTGCTGTCTGAGGGGTTCAAGAGAGGGGCAGCTCTGCTGCTCCTGGCTCAGATCTGCCCTGGAAGGTCCCCCTGTCCCCAAGAACTCAACCTGGTCAGGTTCAAGCTCCTCTGGGACAGTTCCTTCCTCAGGACTGAGATCATCTCCCTCAAGAGACTGATCTTCCTTCTGAGCCAAGGGGAAGGCACTGCCTTTACCCTACTACTCCTCCTCTTGGAAGGTCCTTGGTCCATTATTCCAGAATCCAAGGCCTGTTCAGTTTTAGACATTTTGGCCTGTGACCTGGTCACAGCAAACACATCTGCAGGGATGCCCAGCATTTCTGCATGAGTCCTGAGCTCCACTTCTGCCCAAGCTGAAGTTTCTAAGTCATTGCCAAGCAAGCATTCGACTGGTAGGTTTGCACTTACCACAACCTTCTTAAGGCCAGTTACCCCTCCCCAGGAGAAGTTAACAACTGCCAGAGTATGGTCTGTTCTGACGTTGCTAGCATTGGTCACTTGGTACATTTCACCAAGTATAACTTGCCCAGGATCCACAAGGTCTTGTGTCACCATTGTGACACTTGCCCCTGTGTCCCTAAATGCCAAAGCCTCTTTTCCATTGATCAAAGGCTGTTGTCTGTACTTGCCCAGATTACTGGGACTCACAGAGGAGGTCACATCCATGCCTCCATCACAGACTAACACAGCCTGAGTGAGTTCTCTGACTAGGTCAGAGCCCACTTCAGTACCCAGGGTGAACCCTACTAAACCCTTGGCTGGAGCACTCCCACCAACTGTAACTGTACTAGGGGGAACAGGTGCCTTAGGGGCATTGGTGGGTGCTGGATTAGAGTCTTTGGACTTGGTGCAATCACTTGTCCAGTGGGTCTTTTGCTTACAGACCTTGCACCATGGTTTTCTTTGGCCTTTCCCTTTGGTAGTCTGTGAATCCCCACCTGAAGAAGATTTTTGGGGCCCTTGTGAAGACTTCTGGTCTTTACCCTTCTCCCCACCCTTATCAGAGTTTTTAGAATCTTGCTTCTTAGGGTCACCACCTTGGTTCTGTACCTTCTGCCTCACCCTGGTTCTGACCCATTTGTCTGCCTTCTTTCCCAATTCTTGGGGAGAGGTCAGATCAGAGTCCACCAGGTACTGATGCAACAGCTGATTTTGACAGTTATTAAGAATCTGCTCCCTCATTATCAGATTGTACAATCCTGATGAAGTCACACACCTTACTGCCCATCAACCAGCCTTCCAGAGCCTTAGCAGAACAATCCACATAGTCTACCCAGTCTTGAGTCTGTGCTTTTTGGGTGTCTCTGAACTTCAACCTGTATTGTTCAGTTGTTAGGCCAAACCCATCAATAAGAGCACTCTTCAAGACCTTGTAATTATCAGCATCCTCTTCTCTTACAGTGAGGAGCTTATCTCTACCTTTGTCTGCAAAGGAGAGCCACAAGATTGCTGCCCACTGCTCCTGAGGGACCTTCTGTACTTTACAGGCCCTCTCTAAAGCAGTTATCCATTTGTGGATGTCATCCCCACTCTGGTAGGGAGGGACAATCTTGCTCAGGTTCCTATGGTCATAGGACCTTTTCCTATCTCTAGGGACATGGCTGCCACCATGGGACTCTAGTCCCAACTTTCTTCTCTCTCTAAGGAGATCTAGGGACTCCCTATCTAAAGCCAATTGCTTCCTTCTGATCTCCAGCTGAGTTTCCTCATACTGGACCAGTCTCTTTCTCCTCTCATGAGAGGATTCCCTCCTATGAGAAGAGACAGAAGTCCCTATTGAGGTGCCAGAGTGGTTAGACTCCTGAGAAGGAGATCTAGACCTTCTAGGCACACTCATAATCCTTCCTGGGGGGACAAAGGTGTGGTCATCTAGATCCTCACCCTCATCTTCCACAGGAGGGATTGGGTTTTCCAGGTCAGGGTCATTGTCACCCTCCTGGCCAGTTTCAGAGGGGGGGCTGGGGGTATTGCTACCCCCCTCCCCATCCTCTTCTTCTGCCCCACCCTCTGCTCCTACCCCTTCAGTCCCTAAGGGCTTGCTGAGATCAAAAGCCACCAACATCTCTCTAAGGTGTTGGGTGGTGGGACTTTGGCCTGTCCTTAATTTCCTCAGATTGCATAATGCTCTCAGTTCCAAGAATGGGAGTGTATCATACTTGGAGGGAGGAAGCCCAGTGGCTTCTGGCAAGGATTCTTTAGATCCTGCCTTTAAAGACATTACTAGTGTGGTGTGGTGTATGCACTACCTACTCTAGTGTGGCCTACTAAACTCTCTTGAGTTGTAGAAAGGGTTGTGCTATCCCTTAACACACAACTCTAAGTTCAGTAGAACTTACTGTATTCTAAGCTTAAATTATATGTACCTTAGGTACCTTTAGTGGTTTTCAGTTGATCAATTCAATTGAGATTATCTGGTAAAACAATAGCAAGCTGGAATCCCACACGCTGCACACCAATGTGAGAAGTTGGCCTGGCATATGCTGTCCACTAATTATAGTGGGCACCTTGTACCAGTCCAAACAACCCTTATTGGAGTTAGGTTAAAGACAACCTTTAAAGAAAGCTATCCTAGTGGTAGCTGTGGAGAGCAGCCTTCAGGCTAAGTCTTGAAGGAATGTAAAGCAGCTTGTTTTACCAGTCTATAATCTCTTGAGTGACCAAATGAAAGAGCACCACACCAGGTATATATTCAAAATATATGTATTTATTGCTAAACACACCCCTCTAGTCTCTTTATGAGGCTAGAGTTCGAAGTACATAAGTAATAAGTTATTTAAAGACAGTAATAGCACAAATACACGTTTGGGCCCTAGGGGCGTACCAAACCATATACCAATAAAGTGGTATAAGAACCACGACTGAACTAGACACAAGGCCTAGAGCCTCTAGAAGCGCTTGGACCACAAGGAACCACCCAAGGTAGTGACACAGGGGACCCACGGTGGACGCGTGCAGTGTAAACACACAACCGCGATACGCCGTTTACTTCTATGGAGAAAGTCGCGGTCAGGATATTAAATTAAAGGGACACTTAAAGGAGGACTTGGAGCAAACCCTTTGAGAACTAGGACTTTGGAGAGTCTCTACCCACGGGAGCACCGGAGTACTCGTGTTACCTCACCCAGGGAAGCCGGGTGCATAGGTGCCTTTCGGTGTCGGGTTTCGTCGTCGATTTGAATGGCGATCTGCTGCAAAGTGCTGCTGGCGACCAAGTGGAAAGTGTCCGGGTGGATCCAAGAGTGGATCGGAGATCTGAAGAACCTGAAAGCAGAGGGGACAGAGTCTGGGTCACTAGCCAGTGACCAGGAAGGCGATGAGCAGATGCCCACCGATGTCGGGTGCTTCAGGTGCGTTGACGGTCGTCTTGACTCCGCAGTCACGATGTCCAGGAGGCGTTGTCGGCGACCAGGAGCAGGATTCGGACTGTCCCACGACGTCTGCTGCTTGCTGAGGTGTCGGCGACCGGATTGGACCCAACAGGCCTTGGCAACAGCAAGTCTCGTGGAAAGTGGAAGATGACGATGGTGCAGACCAGCAAGGTCTGTGGGACTCACCCAGCGAGGGTAAGTAAGGGCAAGCCTGGAGCAACCAGGGAGCCCAAGAAGAAAAGGATTGGCCTTCGTGAAGGGCTACTAGCCAACGGGCTAGCGACCGCAAAGGAGCCTCGAGACGGTGCACGTGGAGCTGGCTCACAGGACACTCGTGGAGTGGAGGCCAGCGATCTTCGGTGCAGTTGGTGCTGGAGGCTGGGGCTACTCGGAGCCCAAAGCACGACTTCGGCGGAGACCCAGAAGAGGATGCACTTGCAAATGTGCTCGGTGTCCAGGGGTCACGGTCTCACGTTACCCACGGCAGCTACGGGCCTCAGCTTTGCTGGGGACTCAGGGTAGCCTCGGGGAAGTCTGAGAATCCACCTCTGGTGATGCAATGACTTCGGCGTCCGACGGGAGCTTCAGAAATGCAGACCGGACAGATGCTTCTTTGGTGCCTGCCAAGCAGGGGAGTCACTCCTTGACCCCAAGGGAGATTCTTCTGTCCTCTAGTCTTGAGTAGAGCGTCGAAGGTCCAGGATTCAGTTTCAGAGTTTCGTCCAGGGATAATCTAAAGTCTTAAGGACTGGGTTCCTATACTTATACCAAGTTTAGGGGTTGGACTACTCTGTGGCCCCACCTATGGGTGGGTCAGGGCAGAGTGGTGGCTACACCCCTTTCCCTTTGTCCAGTTCGCGCCAAAGCAGGGGCTGGAAGCCCCTGATCCGGTTTGAACTGGGGTATGCACAGGGACACCAAATGTGCCCCCAGTGCAGGACTTCAAAGCACCCAGAGAGTGCTCCCGCCCAGCCCCAATACACATTATCCTGTCTGGGGAGGTGGTCACACCTCCCTGCAACAGGAAACCTATTGTCCAGGCCTCCCCTGCCGGAGTTTCGTCCAGCAGCAGGAGGCCAGACTTGTGTCTGTGGCAGCAGCATCCATTTTGTGATGCTGGGGCTCTGGAAAGAAGTTACCGGTTAGACCAGGGTGAACATGTCTCTCCCTCTAGAAGGGTGGAATGCTACCCCCGCCGCCAGGATTGGCGGGGGGGTAGTATTCCAAGATGTTTGACACCAAACACGACATGTTTTGATGCAGTCATTCCAAAGTTAGCATTCTACCGCGAGGATATAATGCACTTAAGAGTATATGGTTTAACCGCATTTACAAACAGTACCAGAGAATGGACTCTGAGCACTGCAGAGGGGCCCTGCTCATGCAGTGGCACCTTCTCACATAAGAACCAAGCACTCTGCCTTCAGGATTGATAAGGCCTGCCATAGGAGTGACTTATAGGTTTATATATGTGTAAGTATGTAGTGATATAGGTAACCTATATCACAGTAAGGGGTGCATGCACCACCTTACCCAGGCTGCAGTAGCAGACCTGTGGTGTCATTTTGGATGGCCTTCCAGGGGTGGCATAATACATGCTGCAGCCCCTGGTAGGCCTCTGAGGTACCTATGCCCTTGGTACATAGTATACCATATACTAGGGACTTATAAGGGCACTCCAGATTCCAATTAGAGATGTGCCTAGGGCACATGGAAACCATTTTAAAGAGGAAGCAGCTGGGCTGGGGTTCTGAATAGCAGGGCCCCAGCCAGACTAAGGTCGAAAAACAGTGAAGCATCAGCAAAAAGTGGGGGTACCCATGTGAAGCAGATCCTACTCTCCTACACTTTTTTTTTTAGACATTTGCCTTACTTGTTCTATAGTTTTCATTCTACCTTCTTCCGTATTTGTCTCATGTTTCTGAGCTTGTGTTTCAGTTCTACCATGTGTAGAATTTCCTGCACATCAAGTGTTTTTTTAACTAAGCTTTTTCCTTTACTTAACTGAACTACATCCTTGTATTATTCTCAACCTTATTTCTTCTTCATTGCTAAATCTCTCAAATTCACTGAAAGGTACTAATTTCTTTAACCTTTTTACATACTGATCCATGGTTTCATTTTCCTATTGTAATGCCATTCTGAAATTATACCTTTCAAAATCCAGATTTCTTTGAGGGTCAAATTTCTCATTTTGGCATTTAATAAGCCCTTTGTCCGTATTTCGTTCTTGTTATGGAAATGTAATTTTCAAATGTTCCACATCATCTCCCACAAGATAAAGTAATAAGTATTTTGCCTGTTCATCAGAGTATTTTTACATGCTGCTTTTAAGAAATGTTCAAACCTTCTTCTCCATTTTTTCTTTCTCTGCGCAATATTTTGTTGATCTGATATGTCAAAAGGCAGTGACCTTCAAAAAGTTATACTTGAAACACCGCCTACACTTTCTTCCTCATTATGCATTTCTGTATCCATATTTATCGTTATTTCACTGCTTGTCTCCTCATTTGACATTACTTCTCACTTTTTATCTTACTTTGCTCTTGTGATTTATTGCTAAACTTGCCTTTTCAGAGTATTTCTAAATTTTAAAAAAATTGTTTTCGCCTAACTTCAATATGGTGTCATAAATTCCACTGAAATGTCCCAAAATATGCCTGGTTTCAAAATGTCCGCTGAGGTTTCACTGTAATCTCACTTTATTTCGGCCTACTTTTGTTTTAAATTTATTTTGTTATCCTGGTTATGCTTGCTGCATTTTAATCTCTTATATTGTGCCCCAAAGACAAATCAGCCAATGCAAACTGCTGCAAGTCGCTCCTGACACTTTGTGTGAGTGCCTGATTTAAAGATGGTGGCCAAAATGTCCGCGTTTCACAACGGGCATGTGCACACCTCACAACTACCTCCTTTCTTTTTTTTAATATCTCCACTCACCGCTTGGCTTGATTATCTGATTGACTCATCCCGAAGTCACTGCACAACTTGTGGGCAACTTCCACATCAAGTGCAGCCTAGGACAACAGATCGTCAGCAACTTCTTTAACGGTGATTGCTGGCAGTAAATGCTGATCGGCTTACTGCACCCCACACGCATAAGGTCTCCGCCACGTCACCATTGTGAAAGCCCATAAGCTACTCCGCACAGTGAGCGATGATTCATAACTTGTTTATTGGAGCCTTAGACTAACGCTGTATATTCCCAGGAATAACTGTTTCATATTCCTATGAACAGTGTTTCCCTTCCACCTTAGAATACCTCTCCCTTAACCATTCTATGTGACATCACAGTGCCACTGCATCATATTACTACAGTCACCTCCTCTGGTTCGGTTCCACTGGACCTGATATAGTTAGGGAAGATGGGTCCTCGCCTCTTCTTGTTCCTGCTCGCTAATCTCTACAGCTAGTCTGCCCCTAGGATTACCACATGCGCGAGTGAAGGTCACCTTTTCTATCCAGAACCCTCTATTCTGTCACTTCTAAAAATGGCACAACCATTCTTCCAGTTTGCAGACCAGGCTGCCAACCCTGGAGGTGGGGCTTCTGGGGGTGTACACCTCCTTGACTATCTAATTTCCCACCTGCCCGGGTACAATTGTACCTGGGGCATGGGGAGGGCAGTTTCCTCCTCTGGGAGTCAGCCCTGATTCACATCAGAGGCTGTGCAGCTTTTGGAAGCTCACCGCCTTAATGTGTCACTTCACTAGCCTGCCTGTGAGGGAGGTGGTGTGACCTCCTTCCTGCGTAGGCCTTTGTTCTTGATTCCTGGGAGTGATTACACTGCATGGTAGGAGGTCAGAATACTGTCTTAGCGGCAGCAAGTGCGGGAAGAGTGGGCTTGCCAGCCAGAGCACAGCAAAGCTGGGGCAACCAGGTGGGCAACCTCTAAGGTTCAACAAGAATGATTATTTACAGTGATTGAGCATGGTTTCAAAACTTTTTATGAACCAAAGTTAAAAGTGCGCTGAGTTGCGCTGATAAATCGATTTAGTTTTGAAACCATGCTCAATCACTGTAAATAATCATTCTTGTTGAACCATTGATCTTTGTATATATTTTTTATCACTTTGTCACCTTGCGCCTTCCTCGCTGTTTTTCTCACTTGTCACTTGCGCCGTCACTTATTGTATCACAAGCACAACGTGCACCAAGTCCCTTTCGGTTGCCTCTGCAATTTATGCTCACAGTGCTGATATAACTGTTCTGTATAAACTGAGATTTCAAATATATGATGCCATGAGCACTTTTGAACAAACTACCAGGAGTCTCCCTCTTTCCTTGCTGTAATGTCGTGTACATACATGTGTATTTGTCTTCCTTATTGTATCCGGTTGAGACATTGTTGCTAGTTTTCGCTTACTTACCCAGCTCTCAACCTGGTCTATGGGTTATACTCCTGTTGTCATTTACTACTTTAATGGTAAAGGGCACTATAGGGTCATATAAGCTTGCACTTACATATCCACACCTTTGATATAATGCACTCTGCCTCTTAGACTTTAGGAGGCCTTTCTTAGAGGTTACTGGCATATATCAAAGAAAGTGCATTGACTTTGCCATACATGGTGAGGGTGAAGTTGAGTTCGGGCAGTTTGCACAGCTCCTACAGTCTGCAATGGTAGGCCTGCTGTCAGTTTATTTGGGTCTCTCAAGATGGCACAAACAGTGCTGCAAGCCCTGGGGACCACTAGTACCATATACTAGGTACTTATAAAGGGGGGGGGGACACGTCCTTGTCAATTGGAATTGCCAGTTTAAATATAACCAGTTTTAAGGAGCCAGTACTGGCACTGGGGCCGGATTAGAAGGCTTCAGTGCACTGTCAGAGTCGAAAACCAGCATCTAGCAGTCAAAATGGGGGTAAAAAGTGCATGTGTGGAGGAGGGACATCTGCAAAAATCCCTGTTCTCTTACATATATGACACACAAACCTGTACCAGTCGCACCGTTTCTCCATGTCTGGTGCAACCCAGCATCCAGCCCTGAACACACACATGCATTGTTCTTTATGGGGCCATGAGGAGCGCTATGTCTAGTGCTTCAACAATAAAGGCACTGATGCATCGCTACCCCAGGGCGGACCCTCCAAGATAATCTCTTCTCCTACCTACTGCCCTCTGCACCTCTGCCCTCACCCCACCGCGCTGGCCCACATTAGCACTGTGTAATGTGACAACACAATCCACTCCTGCAGAGCATTCTATCCATCCAGAGGCCATACCGCTCTCCTAGCCCTCCCCAGCCTAACTCCCTCCCCCTCAGTGGAGCAGCAGCAGTCCTCTCCTCTGCAGAAAACCCACCTTGCCAGGTGCCTCTGACTAAATACCCTCCAACCCCAGCCCAAATTATTCTAGGTAAATTTACGAATGGGATGGACCTAGTATCCCACTCCACTGCCTAGTAACTTACCTGCTTTCCCCTAACCCACTCATCACCCCTGCGAAGTCAGGGCTCTGCTCCCTGGGGGTGGCCTTCACTAAGGCCAATGGTCCAGCCATATCCCCGCCCCTTGAGGAAGGGGTGCAGAACCAAAGGTCATTTTGTCAGCAATAAAATGCACCGCTGCCTGACATGGCTGGATTATTTGGTTTTGAGTCCACGATACATCCAGTTCCAGTGGGCTGTCGAAAATTAAAAGTGAAACACTTCACTAGTTAGAAAAAGTTCAGATCGACCGCGGAATTGAGGGGCGTGTTGAGAATCGTGAACAGCTGCCTGTCTGCCAAATCGACCCTGCGCTGCACCGAGGGTGCATCTCAGGTAAAAAAATAAAAAAAATCTAGCTCCTGCCAAAAAAAACCTGACCTTGAGTGGGCGGAAGTGAACGTAAAGTAATACTATTCTGAAGGCTGGGCGGTTTCTTCCGGGGCGTTTGAAACGTCTTTCCGGTGCTGGTATTTCTTTTTCCCAGCCAATCACAACCCTTCTTCTGGCTCTGCAGTTTATACTAGCATGACGGCACCTACAGCAGAGGAGAGGAAAGCGTGTTGGGGAGCACGGGACAAATACTGGCAATGCTTAGATGAAACCAGGAATGATTACTCCGCGTGTAAAACGTTACAAAATTACTTTGAGTCCATTTGTCCGCATCAGTGGGTATGTTCAATCACGTTTCTAATTTAATAACGTGGACAGTCGCCTCTCAGCATGAAGCATCAATCAGTCCCTGCCTTTAAATAGTATAGTGCGTGTTCGAATGGGTTTTATGTGCTGCTATCGAAACGTTGCTGTTATGTTGCTCTTACAATTATTGTTGT
>CAWUFW010022324.1:0-98185 GCA_963921515.1 Calotriton arnoldi | reverse complement strand
GAGAGTAAAGAAGAAAGTAAAATAAAACAGTAGAAAAGTTAAAAAAAACACAGTAAAAGTAGAAATAAAATGCAAAATATACACTTAGGGACAGAGAGGGATAAATAATAAATAAAAAAGATCAGAAAAACAGTGTAAAAAACAAAGGATTGAAAACATTGGAGAGGGATTGAAAAACAGGCCCCAGAACCATGCAAAAGATAGGAAAACAAGATGGCTGCGCCCTTTTGTGACCACGTGGTGAAGTTCGCGCGATATTTCCCCGAAAACATCATCCGCGTTGCCAAACGTCAAAAACATCTCGCGAGCACACGCAAGCATGTGCAAACAAGCAACTCTGCATGCTCGTGTAGCTATGCGTAGCGTTGCGGAGATTTTGTGCTACTTCGCGTAGCCTCGCGTAGCGCGGCTACGCGAACTTCCCCTGCTGAAAGAGCCGCTTTGCAGCAAGGAAAATCGCCACTGATCCTTCTGGTGTAAGGTGCGGACATCACAAAGGCTGACTGAGTCAGGGCATTATCATGTGCACGGGCTGATCACTGCATCAAGCCCGCAAATTTGGACTGTTTTGCACCTTCGGAGGGATGTTCGGCACACTGGGCTGAGTATTGGGAGCCTTGGGGAAATTGAGAGAGGTGCAGACTTGTCCTCTTTCTATGGCTACATCTAGGAACCAATGGGACTCCTCTTCTCGGCATATAACAAACCCCGCGAAACCTGAATTGAACTACCGAGCACAGAGCTGGCATTGATGAAGGCATTCGCCGAAACGCGTCTGCCAGGTGCTGCGGCTATGAGGACGTGATTTTCCATGTGCCAAGTGGAGACGACTCGAAGCTGTGTCAGACCCGTTTGTATGGTGGAAGCGGGATTGGAGGTGGATGATATATTTATATATATATATATATACATATATATATGTATGTATATTTCCTTTTTCGCCTCCATGTACACCGCCCTCCAATACTCAGCACGTCTCGAGGGTGAGCAGAAGAACAGCACCACCAAATCCTTCATGATGAGGTAACGCGTTTTATTTTTCAAAGTTTCAAAGAGCCCCCATTACTCACGGGGCCATAACAAGCAAAGTGCAAAAGTGCATACAAACAGAAAAGTGACCTACGCGTTTCGGCTTGCGTCTTCTACTGGGTCATAGAGTATTGTGCTGAGTGTCAATTTAAAGGGAAAACACTCCCTTTCACCACCACCAATTAAAAACAGGTATCACTTTTAAAGGGGACTGTTAGAAGGTGGTTCTGACACTATGGGCCGCCCGGATTTTTCGCTTTTTGAGCACCTAGGTGTTGAGGTTTTACTGTGGGAGAGCCTCATAAATTGGGACGCATCCACAGTGAACTCATGATGGAAGAGACCGCATGTGGATTTTACTGGTGTCCCCCTAGCTTGACTAGGCCGCTGCGCAGCAGTTGGAGTAAGGGGCACCGGGCTGGTTACATGCAGACACCTGTGTACATGCGTGTGCACACGGGTAGGGGCTGCGCAGGGGAGATTCTTGGCGTGCGCAGTCCGGGAGCAGCTACAAAGTGAATGGTGTGGCAGGACTTATGCAGAATTGGGTGGTGACACGGAATAGGCCTTATACACTAGGAAGGAACATGCCAGGGGAAGTCAGTGTGCTTTACTGTGTTTTTCACTTCATTATTCCCCTATGGGGATGTGGAGCCCATGTGCTAGATTAACTTCCCTAAGGCCTACAGATTCCAGACACGCACTAAAGTCCACTGTAGCGGATGTGAAAAGAAGTATTTTGCAGAGTCCAGAGTCATATTTGTACTGCTTTTGGGTCATCCAGAAATGTTACATCTCTCTGAGTCAGATCATAACCAGGGCCTGGCTGGGGGTTGACCTCAGCAGGCTGGATTGATGACCTTTCCCTCCCAGACCGAAGACCTCCTTTCCACGAAGGGAAGATAGGCAGAGCTAAAGGCTCATCCATCAGCAGCTATCACTGGGTGCCAGGCACCAGGCTGCACCTAGGAGGGAAGGGCTCTGGTTTCAGAGACCATGTGGCCAGAGACCCTGGACGACGCCATTTTGAACAAACCCAGAGGCTGGACAAGAAGGAGGGAGCAGGGGCAGGGAAGTGATGTGGCGCTGTTGGATAGGACCAACAGAGACTTCCTGCCAGCCCCCTACTCAACTTTTAAAAAGGGCTTGCACAGGAAGAGAAGCTCTCTCTGGGGTGTGGTCGGCTGAGGCGGAAGGTGCTGGAGCCTGGCAATGGGCAGTTGGAGGGAGGTACCCCCTGACTGCCCCCCAGGCCCCTAACAGCACTAGAAGAAGAGACCAGGACCGGTGCGCAGAAGCAGGGGCCTCTGCGCAGGAAAAAGAGAGGCCCAGGAGGAGAGCCAGGCGAAAGTCTGGTGCAGGGAGCCAGTGAAGACCGCTCCCTGCAGAATGCCCCCTCTTGGAGACCCGGAGGGCGAAGGAGAGTGTTCCCAGTGGCTGGAGCTGGCCACCAGGAGCAAGAAGATGCGAACATTGTGAAAATCGGAGTCCAGGGGGCCGAGATATGCCCCCCAGAAGGTAGGCGACTTTTGACCCTGCCTGGGACCGACGACGAAGCGCGTGGGGCTCCACCGCCGGTGATAATCATGCCCCCGGGGTGGGTCAGGTCCCGGGGGCTGCCCCTGGAAACCGTAAAGGTGGGGGGAGCGCCGTCGCGCCCCCCCATGAAGAGGTGGTCGGGGGCCCGGGAGCCCATCCCCGGGCCCCGAAGCAAAGCCGGGGAGCGCGTTGCGCTCCCCGTGAAGTTATCCCCTGGGGGCCAGGAGCCCACCCTGGCCCCCGCCGAACAGGAACTGTTGGGGAGCGCCATCACGCCCCCGCGAGGAGGAGGAGGGGCCCGGGACCCCATCCCCGGGCCCCGAAAATGCCGTGTTGGAGGGGGTGCCGTCGCATTCCCCTGAGGATGTCCGGGGGCCCGGAGCCCATCCCCAGGCCCCGAAGCAGGAACAGAGTCGCCTCACGTCTGCCCACAGGAGCGGGCAGACAAGAAGACTCTGCCGGCTCCCGCGGCCGCACGCGAGTGTGCGGGCCGGGCGGGGAGCCGGCGGGGGCAGCCGGGGGTGGGCTCCCCGAGCTGCCCTCCACCAAAAGGAGGATGTGGGGGTCCCGGGTGGGACCGGGCCCCTACCCGAGGAGAAATGGTGGCAAAAGGGGTCCCGGGTGGGACCGGGACCCCGGAGGTGAAAGAGGGGCCCGGGTGGAACCGGGCCCCTGAAAGATGGCACAGCGGCCGGGGGTGGGCTCCCGCGCCGCAAGACTCACCTGGGGGTCCGGGTGGGACCGGGCCCCCCACCAAGAAACGGATGAGGCGCGAAGCGCCAGCTCGATCGCGGCTCTCCCCGGCACAGCGGGAGAGCCGCTCATCCAAAATACAGGGAGAGGAGCCTGAAGCGCCCCATAATGCCTTGCAAGGCATGGGGAAAAACAACGTTTTTGTGCTTGTGGTGGCCCCAGGAGGACGGGGTCACCCCCAACTTGGTACCAGGGTGCTGGGGGAGCTGCTGGAGAAGCGCAGTCTCCCCCCAGCACGAAGTTAAGTCCCACCCTCAGTCTCCTAGGGATGTTGAAAGGATAACCCCTCAAGGGCTCAGCGTGAATTAAACACCTTCTGGGCTGGAACTTTTGTTCTACAGCTGAGGGTGTGCTATGAAGGGCTTCAGGGAGTGAAGGGCTGAGTTGGGGATGTCTGGAGAAGGGCATCCCCTAGAGGTGAAGAGGTGTAATTGCACCAGAACTGCATTTACTAACAGTTATTCCTTTTTAGAGGGACTGAAGGTCACATATGTAATGTAAAGTACCTGTGTAAGGTGATGTCATAAGCAAAATGGGTTATGTTGCCAGACACTCCTGCTAGGGTGTCTGGCTGGATAGGCATAATCCTGTGATTTCATCTCTGATGCCCTTAGGGGCTGTAATTGCAATGCATTCTAATGTCCAACAAAGGTGATGAGTACTGTCATTCTAAGGTGTGCGTAAACATGTATTCTTGCTGCTGCACTTAGGTGAAGAACCAGACTGCTAGCCCTTAAGATATAGAGGTGAATACTTTATGGTCAGTAGGAAATGCTCAGTCAGGGTTATGTGTCACCAAGGCAGGTGTACCCATTTTTAATGCGCGTTGAGGTAATGGGGTGGGTCGCCACTGGGATGGTGCCAGTGCGCAGGGCCCTCGCTCCAGGTTAGGCTCAACACACTGCATTAGGGGGCAAGATGATGTGCATACCCTTTTGGGAGGGGGAGATGTTACGCAATGTCACAAAGTAATTCCAACAGCTTATGTATATTTGTAAATTGGTGCATAGTATTGAGTAGTGTGTGTGTTTAATAAATGTACTCTTACTTTTATAAAGCAAAGTACAGACTGGACAATCAATTATTGAGTGTTATTTCTGCGCACCTGCAAATGGCGATTACTAGCCCACACCACCTCCCTTGAGTAAAGCCTCAGACTGCTCTGCAACGCTACCCTCTGAGAGTCAGGCGCTACAATTGGGTGTTTGGTTCCCAGTGAAGGACAAATGTAGTCATGTTATTTGTGCAGGCCTCACAGATACTGCCTCGTTTTCCAACAGGGACACAACCTCTAATTAGGTTAGTAAATTCATCGTATTACTACACCAAGCAGATTTCATGAAAGGTATATTAAGCAGAATGTAAAAATAAATTAAATTCATTTTGACATTGTAAAGTACACACAGTCAGGGACCTGTTGGTAATTAATCTGGTTTGGATTAAAGGCTTTTCTATGTTTTCGTCTGAAACATGGAGTATGCTACGGTCAGGACGAATTGTATGTGGAAAGATATATATATGTGCATGTAGTGTCGTATATACCGCTGGAACAGAGGTGCTCCTTCGTTTACTTTTTAGAGTAAAGTAAAGTTCTATGGGGATAAAGTATCCACCTCCATAACAAAAAGATTAATATATGAATGTGTGAATCCTTTTGCAAATAAAGCACTCCTCTCAGCCTCCGGATTATACACGGCTGATTTTCCACCAGTGGTGTTATCACTCCACATGTTAATTAATACTTTTCCCAGGATATACTAGATATACATTAAGCACAAAATAATCACTTCTTAATATATATGCAATAACAGTAGATTTGCAATGCTTAATACACCCTGATGGTGTACTCCTATATTGATCACCCATTCCAATGCACAGAATAACATGTTTGTTCGAGCTCATGATAAAATATGTATGGTTGATTTCCACCACATGTTTAACATGTAACAAAGTGCACCGTGCATGTTCTGATCTCAAAATGCAGAAATAACTGCTAGTTCTATAGTCCTCCTTTTATAGTTCACTATATAAAGAAGAAGTCTACTTCATAGTGCAAATTACTGCTCATGAAGTGACACATGCTAGCATAAAGCATTCTGAATAAAGTGCATGGTGCAATACTCCACAAAATGCCTCAAACCACCAAGAAGAAACACTAACTCTAGGTTCTGTTTTCCGAAAAAGTGCATGGTGCATGACTCCTAGAAATGCCTCAAACTACCAAGAAGAACATTTGCCCCTGGTTCTATTTCCTTGCTAGAGCATTTTCTTTGAATCTATGTACATAAGGTGATCAATATAATTTCCCTCAAAACTGATTAAAGTGCAAAGTGCAACAGTACTCTGTTATATAAAAGGTGACATGTGCAATCTTAGGATATCAATAAACAAGTATTATCCGTAATCAAGCATAACTTCAGAGATCAGATCGTAGCAATAGTATTGGTTAAAACACAAAAATCTCAAAAATCTATACGGAGGAGAGAAATATGAAAGCCACTGTTGTCATAGGTTCATTATCCGGTAAAACCAGCTTTCAAACACAATAGTCTTACAGGAAGGTGTATAGTTCCGCATCCGTATTCAGGCCCCACGGATTTTCTGTGCTCAAATTCAAAATCCATCGCGATTCGGCACGCCTCAAGGCTAATTCTCTATCCCCTTCTCTGATCTTTATTGGGATATGTTCAATGCCGGAGTAAAACAAGTGGTTTGTATCAAAAATGCCATTATGCTCTTTCCAAATGTGCTTGGCCATTACATACGTGAAATCTTTGTTGGTCACAGCCCGCAGATGCTGGAGGATGCGTTGCTTAAGTTTATTCACAGTACTCCCAACATAACAATGTCCGCATCCACACTCCACCAGATACACCACATGCGTGGTCTCGCATGTGATCGTCTCTTTGATGGGTTTTTAAAACCTTGGATAGTTATTATTTCCACCATATTCCGCCCATAATTGCAGGCTTTGCACTTATGGCATTTGACAAACCCCTTGTGAGATAAACAAGTACTTTTTGGGCATTTTTGTTGGTAAAGTAACTTTGTGTTAACAGGTCGCCCAATGACGGTACCTTTCTGTAAGTAATGTTCGCATGTTGTGCAATGGCTGGTTTAAGATCTTGGTCCTTTTTAAAAATATTCCAGTGTTTGTTTATTGCCTGTTTTACTTTGGTGTTGGAACTATTAAAATCTGTAATGAACCTTGTTATTTCAGCAGTGGATTCAATTGGTATCTCAGTACTTTTGGGTAGTAGTAGATCCTCCCTCTTCATGTTTGTAGCCCTTAATCGTGCATTTTCCAAAACCATGACTGGATATCCTCTCCGCAAAAAGCGGTCGAACATTAGGTCTACTTGTCTCGTGTACTCCCCTTCCTCAGAGCAATTCCTGCGAGCCCGCAGGAACTCTCCATACGGAATGCTCCATTTTAGGGCTTTTGGGTGTGCACTGTTCGCTGATAGAATGCTGTTGCAGGATGTGGTCTTTCGGAAGAGGGTGGTGCATATTCGTTCGTTCTCGATGTAGATCCGTATATCCAGATAATCTACAGAGTTCCTGCTGTATGTATATGTAAACTGTAGATTGAGAGAGTTATCATTGAGTGATGACAAAAAATCCTTCAAATCATCTTCTTCTCCCTCCCATATGAGGACGAGATCGTCGATATAACGGACCCATAGCACCACCCTCTCCAAATTGGTGTTATTACTCTCTGACCACAAACATTCTGCCTCCCAAAAGCCCATGGTCAGGTTCGCATAGGTAGGAGCGAATGATGTCCCCATGGCAGTCCCTTGATTCTGCCTATAGAACTTGCCATCAAAAATAAAAACATTGTTGGTAAGACAAAAGGACATCATTTCGAGAAGCATTTTAGTGTCACTCAGTAAGTTGAGGGACCTTGATCTCAAAAAATACTCACATGCTTTGAGACCATCCTCATGAATTATTGAGGTGTACAACGAGACCACATCGACCGTGACCATTATGTAACTTGGTTTCCACGGAGTGTTGTTAATTCGGTTCAGAAAATCCATAGAGTCACGGATGTACGATGGTAGATTTGCAACATAGGAGAAGATAAAAATGTCTATGAACCTTGAGGTGTTTTCAAGAAGAGCTCCACACGAGCAGACAATTGGGCGGCCAGGAGGATTTTCAAGACTCTTATGCACCTTAGGCAGTACATAGAGTGTTGACATGATTGGATGGTCTATTTTCAGGTACTGTAACTCGCCATCATCTATGAGGCCATCTTCATGCCATTGATGTAACTTCGCATGGAAGGTGGACTTAATATCGTGGATCGGATTATTCTTTAGTCTCTCGTAGTTGGTCAAATCCCCCAACTGTCTTCTGATCTCTTGCTGATATTTATTCCGATCCATCACCACGATATTGCCGCCCTTGTCGGACTGTTTAATGACGATGTTCATGTCCTGCCGTAGGTCTGTGAGTGCCCACCAATCTTCCTTTTTCATGTTAGAGTTCTTGTGGTTTCTGTGTTCTTTTTCTTTAATGTAGATGTCCCTCAGGTCTTCTGCCACCAGTTCCTGAAAGACATCCACCTTATTACCTGGAGGTAACTGTGGGCAAAATCTGGATTTACCTTTACGTCCACTGCTCACGGACATATTGATGTCAATACCCATGGCTGTACATAGATCAGAAGAATTTGCCCCCTCAGGTATGGACACATGTGATGCAATATCGTTCATTAAATCTTGCATTGCTCTCAGGGGTTCGATATCTTCTCCCGTGAGGTTAATTTGAGATGTTCTGTATGCAGTCCTGGGCACTGGATTGGGATATATATATATATATATATATATATATATATATATATATATACATATTCAAAATATACATATACCTATGTAATGTCTATCTATCTATCTATGTATATATATATATATATATATATATATATATATATATATATATATATAATCAGCTCACTTTACCATTTGCAGCTTATAACTATTATCCACCAGGGGTCACTACTAACCAAAAGCAGTTACTCCACTTCTAAATCTAGCCCATAGAGTTGAGCAGCAGCCTAAGATTCACCACTGCTTCATTCCATTTTCCAAGAGATTGTAGAGGTAAATTGTTTTTGATGGTATGGTCTGTGCAGATTGAAATATTCAGAGCATATTCTGAGTTTCAGTTAACTCATCTGTAAGCATTTTGGCCACCAGAAAATTCAAAGTTTATCTCAATCATAATAGGCAAGGATAATGACAAATATAGTTTACAATGTTAGAAAATATATCATTTTATTTAATTGTGTGAATAAAAGGAATCGTCTCCCCGTCGGGGAATTGAACGCCAGTCTCCCGCGTGACAGGCGGGGATACTGACCACTATACTAATGAGGACATATTGGCATCATTTTAACAGTGCTCACCTCCTTGAGGTTAGGGCATGCCCTCAATCAATTCACAGTATTGTAATAGGCAGCTTTGCTGCTTTTGGCTAGGACAAGTAATCTTTTTTCATAAGTGATTACAATATAGAAATTCCTAGTCAAAAACAATCAGCTTTATCAAGAAATGATTTCATTGAAATAAATAACTATCTATCGATTTGTCTATCTATCTATCTATGTATATATATATATATATATATATATATATATATATATATATATATATATATATATATATATATATATATATATATATAATCAGCTCACTTTACCATTTGCAGCTTATTACTATTAACCACCAGGGGTCACTACTAACCAAAAGCAGTCACTCCACTTCTAAATCTAGCCCATAGAGTTGAGCAGCAGCCTAAGATTCACCACTGCTTCATTCCATTTTCCAAGAGATTGTAGAGGTAAATTGTTTTTGATGGTATGGTCTGTGCAGATTGAAATATTCAGAGCATATTCTGAGTTTCAGTTAACTCATCTGTAAGCATTTTGGCCATCAGTAAATTCAACGTTTATCTCAATCATAATAGGCAAGGATAATGACAAATATAGTTTACAATGTTAGAAAATATATCATTTTATTTAATTGTGTGAATAAAGTGAATCGTCTCCCCGTCGGGGAATTGAACCCCGGTCTCGCGCGTGACAGGCGGGGATACTGACCACTATACTAACGAGGACATATTGCCATCATTTTAACAGTGCTCACCTCCTTGAGGTTAGGGCATGCCCTCAATCAATTCACAGTATTGTAATAGGCAGCTTTGCTGCTTTTGGCTAGGACAAGTAATCTTTTTTCATAAAGGATTACAATACAGAAATTCCTAGTCAAAAACAATCAGCTTTATCAAGAAATGATTTCATTGAAATAAATAACTATCTATCGATCTGTCTATCTATCTATCTATCTATCTATGTATATATATATATATATATATATATATATATAATCAGCTCACTTTACCATTTGCAGCTTATAACTATTAACCACCAGGGGTCACTACTAACCAAAAGCAGTCACTCCACTTCTAAATCTAGCCCATAGAGTTGAGCAGCAGCCTAAGATTCACCACTGCTTCATTCCATTTTCCAAGAGATTGTAGAGGTAAATTGTTTTTGATGGTATGGTCTGTGCAGATTGAAATATTCAGAGCATATTCTGAGTTTCAGTTAACTCATCTGTAAGCATTTTGGCCACCAGAAAATTCAAAGTTTATCTCAATCATAATAGGCAAGGATAATGACAAATATAGTTTACAATGTTAGAAAATATATCATTTTATTTAATTGTGTGAATAAAAGGAATCGTCTCCCCGTCGGGGAATTGAACGCCAGTCTCCCGCGTGACAGGCGGGGATACTGACCACTATACTAATGAGGACATATTGGCATCATTTTAACAGTGCTCACCTCCTTGAGGTTAGGGCATGCCCTCAATCAATTCACAGTATTGTAATAGGCAGCTTTGCTGCTTTTGGCTAGGACAAGTAATCTTTTTTCATAAGTGATTACAATATAGAAATTCCTAGTCAAAAACAATCAGCTTTATCAAGAAATGATTTCATTGAAATAAATAACTATCTATCGATTTGTCTATCTATCTATCTATGTATATACTATATATATATATATATATATATATATATATATATATATATATATATATATATATATATATATATATATATATAATCAGCTCACTTTACCATTTGCAGCTTATTACTATTAACCACCAGGGGTCACTACTAACCAAAAGCAGTCACTCCACTTCTAAATCTAGCCCATAGAGTTGAGCAGCAGCCTAAGATTCACCACTGCTTCATTCCATTTTCCAAGAGATTGTAGAGGTAAATTGTTTTTGATGGTATGGTCTGTGCAGATTGAAATATTCAGAGCATATTCTGAGTTTCAGTTAACTCATCTGTAAGCATTTTGGCCATCAGTAAATTCAACGTTTATCTCAATCATAATAGGCAAGGATAATGACAAATATAGTTTACAATGTTAGAAAATATATCATTTTATTTAATTGTGTGAATAAAGTGAATCGTCTCCCCGTCGGGGAATTGAACCCCGGTCTCGCGCGTGACAGGCGGGGATACTGACCACTATACTAACGAGGACATATTGCCATCATTTTAACAGTGCTCACCTCCTTGAGGTTAGGGCATGCCCTCAATCAATTCACAGTATTGTAATAGGCAGCTTTGCTGCTTTTGGCTAGGACAAGTAATCTTTTTTCATAAAGGATTACAATACAGAAATTCCTAGTCAAAAACAATCAGCTTTATCAAGAAATGATTTCATTGAAATAAATAACTATCTATCGATCTGTCTATCTATCTATCTATCTATCTATCTATGTATATATATATATATATATATATATATATAATCAGCTCACTTTACCATTTGCAGCTTATAACTATTAACCACCAGGGGTCACTACTAACCAAAAGCAGTCACTCCACTTCTAAATCTAGCCCATAGAGTTGAGCAGCAGCCTAAGATTCACCACTGCTTCATTCCATTTTCCAAGAAATTGTAGAGGTAAATTGTTTTTGATGGTATGGTCTGTGCAGATTGAAATATTCAGAGCATATTCTGAGTTTCAGTTAACTCATCTGTAAGCATTTTGGCCATCAGTAATTTCAACGTTCATCTCAATCATAATAGGCAAGGATAATGACAAATATAGTTTACAATGTTAGAAAATATATCATTTTATTAAATTGTGTGAATAAAGGGAATCGTCTCCCCGTCGGGGAATTGAACCCCGGTCTCCCGCGTGACAGGCGGGGATACTGACCACTATACTAACGAGGACATATTGCCATCATGTTAAAAGTGCTCACCTCCTTGAGGTTAGGGCATGCCCTCAATCAATTCACAGTATTGTAATAGGCAGCTTTGCTGCTTTTGGCTAGGACAAGTAATCTTTTTTCATAAATGATTACAATACAGAAATTCCTAGTAAAAAACAATCAGCTTTATCAAGAAATGATTTCATTGAAATAAATAACTATCTATCGATCTGTCTATCTATCTATCTATGTATATATATATATATATATATATATATATATATATATAATATATATATATATATATATATATTCACTGAAAAAACCATAGGTTTTAGGGACAGTTATAGTTACTTGGACATTGCACTCGTACAAAACCCGTGAAATTCCCCCGTTATAGTTAGTTCAGCTAACTATAACTCGCGCCCCGCAATGCACTGCTGATGACGTCACATATTACATCACTCATGACATGGTCAGTGACATCACTGATGACATCACTGATGACATCTCAAATGACATCACTGATGACATCATCCAGTGACTGTGTGTTTCTGTAAAGTTTAAATATTTTTAATATATATAGGAAAAGACGTATTGAAGAATGAGTGGGTGTGTAAGTGTCTGTATGGATGATTTAGTAGGTGCGTGACTGACTCTATAAGTGAGTGATTTAACGTATCTTACTGAATGCATGGGTTAGTGACTAAACTGGGTGAATGTCTGTATCCGTCTGTCTGTTGCTGTGTAAGTGGCTGCATGTGTTTGTGAATAGCTAAATGAGTGTCTATATGAGTTATTGAATGCTTGTCTGAGTATCTGTATGGGTGCCTGAGTGTTTGTGTGGGAGGGGTGTGTGCAACTCTGTGCATAGATGTGTGAGTGGGTGATTCACTGGGTGGATGGTTTCAAGAGTGCATCTGTGATAGACTGTATGGGTGGGTAAGTGTGTGTAAGAGTGTGTTAGTGAGTGAATGTATGTCCCAGTGGTACATGTGTGAGTAACTACATATGTGAAAGGCAGTATAAATGTGTGTTGGAGTATATAAATAGCTATAAGCAAGAGTGAGTGATTGTGATAGTGGCTGTATGGATGAGTGTGTGCTTGTATCAGTGATTGTATAAGAGCGTAACAATGTGCTACTATTTGTATGAGTAAGTGAGCTGGTGTGTGTATAACTGTATAGGTGAGTAAATGGTAGTGTGTTTAATTATTTGCATGACTGACTAGGTGTGTGAGTACCTCTATGGATGAGTGGCGGTGTTTGAGTGTCTATATAGGAGTATGAGTGCATATGATAGTCCTGTACTGAGTGACCGTAAGTATGAGTGACTGTACGGGTGAGTGAGTGGATGTGTGTGTGTAGACCTAAGAATCAGTGAGTGGGTATGTAGTTATTGGTGTTGGAGTGTCTATGGTTTTGCGAATGGCAGTCTGTAATTTAGAGTGGGTGTACCAAAGGTTATATTAGGGTGTGAGGAGGTGCATCAGATTATCACGTGGATGATGTCATCAGTGATGTCATTTGAGATGTCATCAGTGATGTCATCAGTGATGTCACTGACCATGTCATGAGTGATGTAATATGTGACGTCATCAGCAGTGCATTGCGGGGCGCGAGTTATAGTTAGCTGAACTAACTATAACGGGGGAATTTCACGGGTTTTGTACGAGTGCAATGTCCAAGTAACTATAACTGTCCCTAAAACCTATGGTTTTTTCAGTGAATTTCAAAGGTTTTTTAAATGCTAATTTGTAACTATAACGTGTCTGAAACCTATGGTTTTTTCAGTGAATTTCAAAGGTTTTTTAAATGCTAATTTGTAACTATAACGTCCCTGAAACCTATGGTTTTTTCAGTGAATTTCAAAGGTTTTTTAAATGCTAATTTCTAACTATAACGTGCCTGAAACCTACGTTTTTTTTAGTGAATTTCAAAGGTTTTGTAAATGACAATTTTTAAATGTATTAATTGTTATATTAATTTTTTTCATACTGATTTACTACATTTTTAGAAACAATTTTTTTTTACATATTTTATTTTTTAAATTACATTGTAATTACATTATACATTACATTACAAAAAATACTTTCTCTTAATGAATTACTTTAGTTTAAATACTTTGCAGATAGGCAATAGACTTTTAAGTACAGTAGTTACAGTTGTTGCAATGGGCAACACATTTTCAAACACAATGCAACATTCAGCTCAATGTGAATTTCTAGTTAAATGCAATTAGTTACTTTATCGATTACTTTTCTAACCACAGGACTGGATCCTAGATTCAGTCCTGGTACATCTCCTGTAAACAGTTGAGTAAAAGCGTTTTGGTTGCAGTCGTGATTTTTAAGGAATATTATTGTATTTTAAAAGTTGACACTTAGAAACTTTTTCTCATAGAATCACCAATGTTATCCTATGGAAGGAAATTCACTTAGCAGGTAAAAACTGTTATCGTTACTTTTTCTTACTCAGTGTTGGATCCTGGATCCAGCACTGGTGCATCTCCTGTAAACAGTTGAAAGAATGCGTTTAAGTCATACAGGCGATTTTTAAGGAATATTTGTAGTTTGTGAAAATCAACACTTTGAAACTGTTCTGCTGAAAACCAGACAATGGATTCCAATGGAAGGAAATACAATTTACTGGTAAGTACGGTTAGAATTACTTTTCAGGGTCAGTGCTGGGCTAAAAGATGCAGCACTGGGTTCTCTCCTGATAACAGGTGAGTAAATCGGAATTCGTAGTTCGGTTGATTTTAGAGGAATATTATAAAGTTCCAAAACGCCACACTTAGAAGAATTTCCAAGTGAAACCAGTCCATGTTAGCCTATGGAAGGAAATTCAAGTTACCGGTAAGTACGGTTAAAATTACTTTTCAGGATCAGTACTGGGCTGAAAGATGCAGCACTGAGGTCTCTCCTGATAACAGGTGAGTAAATCGGAATTCGTATTTCGGCTGATTTTAGAGGAATATTTTAAAGTTCCAAAACTCCACACTTAGAAGAATTTCCAAGTGAAACCAGTCAATGTTAGCCTATGAAGGAAATTCAAGTTACCGGTAAGTACGGTTAAAATTACTTTTCAGGATCAGTACTGGGCTGAAAGATGCAGCACTGAGGTCTCTCCTGATAACAGGTGAGTAAATCGGAATTCGTATTTCGGCTGATTTTAGAGGAATATTTTAAAGTTCCAAAACTCCACACTTAGAAGAATTTCCAAGTGAAACCAGTCAATGTTAGCCTATGAAGGAAATTCAAGTTACCGGTAAGTACGGTTAAAATTACTTTTCAGGACCAGTACTGGGCTGAAAGATGCAGCACTGAGGTCTCTCCTGATAACAGGTGAGTAAATCGGAATTCGTATTTCGGCTGATTTTAGAGGAATATTTTAAAGTTCCAAAACTCCACACTTAGAAGAATTTCCAAGTGAAACCAGTCAATGTTAGCCTATGGAAGGAAATTCAAGTTACTGGTAAGTACGGTTAAAATTACTTTTCAGGACCAGTACTGGGCTGAAAGATACAGCACTGAGGTCTCTCCTGATAACAGGTGAGTAAATCGGCATTCCTATTTCGGCTGATTTTAGAGGAATATTTGCACAATGGTGAAGGGAGGGGGCGGGGCCTGAGGTGACATCTTTGCAAACGCGCCCCGTGGCGCATTTTAAGTTGGGGGATTAAGTCCCCTTGAATCCTGAGGGTCCCTAGGGGCCAACTAGACCACCAGGAACCTCCAATATGCGCCAGGGGCTGCGTTGCAGAGACGTGTAGAGAGGCCACACCCCTTTTACACCTCTCTGCAACGCAGCTCTGTGGCGCATTCTGGATGTACCTGTTGGGCTAGTTGGCCCCCAGGGACCCTCAGGATTGAAGGGGATTTAATTCCCCATCTTAAAACGCGCCACGGGGCCTCTTTGCACACATGTCACCTGAAGCCCCACCCCCTCCCTTCACCACTGTGCAAACGCGCCCCGTGGCGCGTTTTAAGCTGGGGGATTAAGTCCCCTTGAATCCTGAGGGTCCCCGGAGTCCAACTAGCCCACCATATACCTCCAAAAAGCGCCACAGAGCTGCGTTGCAGAGAGGTGTAAAAAGGGGTGTGGCCTCTCTACACGTCTCTGCAACGCAGCCCCCTGGCGCATATTGGAGGTTCCTGGTGGGCTAGTTGGCCCCCAGGGACCCCCAGTATTCAAGGGGAATTTGTTCCCCCTCTGCAAACGCGCCAGGGGGCGCGTTTGCAGAGTGGTGAAGGAAGGGGGCGGGGCCTGCGGGCCCGATCGTTTTTTTTCAAATTTTTTTTTTTTGTCCCCTGAAGGGGGGCTGTGTGGCCCCCCTTCCTTTTTCCTGTTTTTGGGCCCTGGGGACCCCATCCCCCAGGGCCTTACCCCTTTTTTTTAATTTAATTTAAAAAAAAAATAACGGGAAGGGGGCCGCGTGGCCCCCCTTCTCTGGGCCTGTATTGGCCCCGGGGACCCCATCCCCCGGGGCATGGCCTTTTTTTTATTTTCTTGGGAGGGGGGCTGCGTGGCCCCCCTCCTCTGGCCATTTAAGGCCCCGGGGACCCCATCCCCCGGGGCCGGCCTTTCCATTTTTTTTTTATTTTTTTTTGGGGAGGGGGGCCGCGTGGCCCCCTTCCCGGGCCACTACTTGCCCCGGGGACCCCATCCCCCGGGGCTGGCCCTCTCCGTTGGGGACTGTGGGGGGGTCCCCAATCCCCCCACAGTCCCGCCGGCTCCCCACGTCCCTTGGGAGCCGGCATTGCTGTTCCACATGGGGAGCAGCTGACATGCTGCTCCCCATGTGGAAAAGCAATCGGCTTTGGATATTGGAAGAGAGAGCAGGTTTCCTGCTCTCTCTTCCAATATCCAAAGCAAGTTTGCTATGACAGGACGGGAGCCGCGAGGCTCCCGTCCTGCCATAGCAAACAGCAGTGTCCCGGGGGTAGGCACCCCGGGACACTGCAGGAGCCAGCCCTGGGGGGTGGCGGTCCCCAGGGCCATCAAGGGCTCCAGGAGGGGGCCGCGCGGCCCCCTCCTTCCATCAGCACAGCCCCGGGGAGGTGGTGGTCCCCGGGGCTTCGGGGGTCCAAAACGGACCCCCATTTTAATTTGTTAGTGCCCCGGGGAGGTGGCGGTCCTCGGGCGTGTGGGGGCTGGAGCCCCCCACACAGGTTGTTTAATTTTTTTAAAAAAGCCCCGGGGAGGTGGTGGTCCCCGGGGCTGCGGGAGGGCTCAGAGCCCTCCCGCACCATTTTTAAAAGAAAGCCCCGGGGGTGGCGGTCCCCGGGCTTGGGGGCCCTTTGAGGCCCCCACACATAAAATTAAACCCCCACCATGCCCCCGGGACTTGGGCCACCCGGGGCAAATACACATCGAAGCGCGGGAGACCGCGCTTCGATTTTTTTCGGCAGGATTCGCATCCTGCCGATTTTTTTAAATTTTTTTTTTTTTTGCCCAGTGGGTCCTTGTGGGACCCCTGAGCAAACCTAGGGGGTCAGGGTGTTTCTACCCTGCCCCCTTTGTGCGCTTTGCGCACTTGTTTCTGTCCCTCGGTTCTACCGAGGGACAAAATGGCTGCCAACATTTCCTGAATCGGAATGTTGACAGCCAGCTGACAGCCAATTAACATGCAGCTCGTGATCGGGAGGGTACGCGGACCCTACTCGGCCATAGATATCACTAACTTTTTACTTTTGATTTTCTCAGCAACTACTGAACGGATTTACACCATTTAACAAAAGGGTTCTTTCTGAACCAAGAACTACCTCTTTGCCAAATTTGGTGTAATTCCGTTCAGCAGTTCGGGCTGTAGCCGTGTCTAAAGTTTCCTATGGAAAAATGCATGGGGAAAACGTGTTTTGGGACCCCCTTTTTCTCGGCCCCCGTTTGACGAATCTCCCCGAGACTTTCAGGGAAGGAGCGGACCGGAGCGGGCCACAAAGTTTGAAAATTTCGCGAAGATACGTCAACCGGCAAGAGAGTTATCTCAAATAGAATGTCGCGGATTTCCTATGGATAATAGGTTGTAACTATAACTATCTACTGGCGACCGCCAGTAGATAATATATATAATCAGCTCACTTTACCATTTGCAGCTTATAACTATTAACCACCAGGGGTCACTACTAACCAAAAGCAGTCACTCCACTTCTCAATCTAGCCCATAGAGTTGAGCAGCAGCCTAAGATTCACCACTGCTTCATTCCATTTTCCAAGAGATTGTAGAGGTAAATTGTTTTTGATGGTATGGTCTGTGCAGATTGAAATATTCAGAGCATATTCTGAGTTTCAGTTAACTCATCTGTAAGCATTTTGGCCATCAGTAATTTCAACGTTCATCTCAATCATAATAGGCAAGGATAATGACAAATATAGTTTACAATGTTAGAAAATATATCATTTTATTAAATTGTGTGAATAAAGGGAATCGTCTCCCCGTCGGGGAATTGAACCCCGGTCTCCCGCGTGACAGGCGGGGATACTGACCACTATACTAACGAGGACATATTGGCATCATGTTAACAGTGCTCACCTCCTTGAGGTTAGGGCATGCCCTCAATCAATTCACAGTATTGTAATAGGCAGCTTTGCTGCTTTTGGCTAGGACAAGTAATCTTTTTTCATAAATGATTACAATACAGAAATTCCTAGTCAAAAACAATCAGCTTTATCAAGAAATGATTTCATTGAAATAAATAACTATCTATCGATCTGTCTATCTATCTATCTATGTATATATATATATATATATATATATATATATATATATATATATATATATATATATATATATACATATAATCAGCTCACTTTACCATTTGCAGCTTATAACTATTAACCACCAGGGGTCACTACTAACCAAAAGCAGTCACTCCACTTCTAAATCTAGCCCATAGAGTTGAGCAGCAGCCTAAGATTCACCACTGCTTCATTCCATTTTCCAAGATATTGTAGAGGTAAATTGTTTTTGATGGTATGGTCTGTGCAGATTGAAATATTCAGAGCATATTCTGAGTTTCAGTTAACTCATCTGTAAGCATTTTGGCCATCAATAATTTCAACGTTTATCTCAATCATAATAGGCAAGGATAATGACAAATATAGTTTACAATGTTAGAAAATATATCATTTTATTTAATTATGTGAATAAAAGGAATCGTCTCCCCGTCGGGGAATTGAACCCCGGTCTCCCGCGTGACAGGCGGGGATACTGACCACTATACTAACGAGGACATATTGCCATCATTTTAACAGTGCTCACCTCCTTGAGGTTAGGGCATGCACTCAATCAATTCACAGTATTGTAATAGGCAGCTTTGCTGCTTTTGGCTAGGACAAGTAATCTTTTTTCATAAATGATTACAATACAGAAATTCCTAGTCAAAAACAATCAGCTTTATCAAGAAATGATTTCATTGAAATAAATAACTATCTATCGATCTGTCTATCTATCTATCTATGTATATATATATATATATATATATATATATATATATATATAGGGACCGGGCCTGCACCCCTGGTGGGCGCAGTCTGCCGCAAGGCAGGCGGCGGCTCTTGGGCGCAGGCGCCTTGCCCTTGGAGCCGGTACCCTTTCCCTTAGCCATGGTTCTGGGGTGGGCGAGGGGCGGAAAAGAAAATTTAGCAGTAAAAAATAAAGTTAGGGGAAGAAGTAGGAGAGTAAAGAAGAAAGTAAAATAAAACAGTAGAAAAGTTAAAAAAAACACAGTAAAAGTAGAAATAAAATGCAAAATATACACTTAGGGACAGAGAGGGATAAATAATAAATAAAAAAGATCAGAAAAACAGTGTAAAAAACAAAGGATTGAAAACATTGGAGAGGGATTGAAAAACAGGCCCCAGAACCATGCAAAAGATAGGAAAACAAGATGGCTGCGCCCTTTTGTGACCACGTGGTGAAGTTCGCGCGATATTTCCCCGAAAACATCATCCGCGTTGCCAAACGTCAAAAACATCTCGCGAGCACACGCAAGCATGTGCAAACAAGCAACTCTGCATGCTCGTGTAGCTATGCGTAGCGTTGCGGAGATTTTGTGCTACTTCGCGTAGCCTCGCGTAGCGCGGCTACGCGAACTTCCCCTGCTGAAAGAGCCGCTTTGCAGCAAGGAAAATCGCCACTGATCCTTCTGGTGTAAGGTGCGGACATCACAAAGGCTGACTGAGTCAGGGCATTATCATGTGCACGGGCTGATCACTGCATCAAGCCCGCAAATTTGGACTGTTTTGCACCTTCGGAGGGATGTTCGGCACACTGGGCTGAGTATTGGGAGCCTTGGGGAAATTGAGAGAGGTGCAGACTTGTCCTCTTTCTATGGCTACATCTAGGAACCAATGGGACTCCTCTTCTCGGCATATAACAAACCCCGCGAAACCTGAATTGAACTACCGAGCACAGAGCTGGCATTGATGAAGGCATTCGCCGAAACGCGTCTGCCAGGTGCTGCGGCTATGAGGACGTGATTTTCCATGTGCCAAGTGGAGACGACTCGAAGCTGTGTCAGACCCGTTTGTATGGTGGAAGCGGGATTGGAGGTGGATGATATATTTATATATATATATATATACATATATATATGTATGTATATTTCCTTTTTCGCCTCCATGTACACCGCCCTCCAATACTCAGCACGTCTCGAGGGTGAGCAGAAGAACAGCACCACCAAATCCTTCATGATGAGGTAACGCGTTTTATTTTTCAAAGTTTCAAAGAGCCCCCATTACTCACGGGGCCATAACAAGCAAAGTGCAAAAGTGCATACAAACAGAAAAGTGACCTACGCGTTTCGGCTTGCGTCTTCTACTGGGTCATAGAGTATTGTGCTGAGTGTCAATTTAAAGGGAAAACACTCCCTTTCACCACCACCAATTAAAAACAGGTATCACTTTTAAAGGGGACTGTTAGAAGGTGGTTCTGACACTATGGGCCGCCCGGATTTTTCGCTTTTTGAGCACCTAGGTGTTGAGGTTTTACTGTGGGAGAGCCTCATAAATTGGGACGCATCCACAGTGAACTCATGATGGAAGAGACCGCATGTGGATTTTACTGGTGTCCCCCTAGCTTGACTAGGCCGCTGCGCAGCAGTTGGAGTAAGGGGCACCGGGCTGGTTACATGCAGACACCTGTGTACATGCGTGTGCACACGGGTAGGGGCTGCGCAGGGGAGATTCTTGGCGTGCGCAGTCCGGGAGCAGCTACAAAGTGAATGGTGTGGCAGGACTTATGCAGAATTGGGTGGTGACACGGAATAGGCCTTATACACTAGGAAGGAACATGCCAGGGGAAGTCAGTGTGCTTTACTGTGTTTTTCACTTCATTATTCCCCTATGGGGATGTGGAGCCCATGTGCTAGATTAACTTCCCTAAGGCCTACAGATTCCAGACACGCACTAAAGTCCACTGTAGCGGATGTGAAAAGAAGTATTTTGCAGAGTCCAGAGTCATATTTGTACTGCTTTTGGGTCATCCAGAAATGTTACATCTCTCTGAGTCAGATCATAACCAGGGCCTGACTGGGGGTTGACCTCAGCAGGCTGGATTGATGATCTTTCCCTCCCAGACCGAAGACCTCCTTTCCACGAAGGGAAGATAGGCGGAGCTACAGGCTCATCCATCAGCAGCTATCACTGGGTGCCAGGCACCAGGCTGCACCTAGGAGGGAAGGGCTCTGGTTTCAGAGACCATGTGGCCAGAGACCCTGGACTACGCCATTTTGAACAAACCCAGAGGCTGGACAAGAAGGAGGGAGCAGGGGCAGGGAAGTGATGTGGCGCTGTTGGATAGGACCAACAGAGACTTCCTGCCAGCCCCCTACTCAACTTTTAAAAAGGGCTTGCACAGGAAGAGAAGCTCTCTCTGGGGTGTGGTCGGCTGAGGCGGAAGGTGCTGGAGCCTGGCAATGGGCAGTTGGAGGGAGGTACCCCTTGACTGCCCCCCAGGCCCCTAACAGCACTAGAAGAAGAGACCAGGACCGGTGCGCAGAAGCAGGGGCCTCTGCGCAGGAAAAGAGAGGCCCAGGAGGAGAGCCAGGCGAAAGTCTGGTGCAGGGAGCCAGTGAAGACCGCTCCCTGCAGAATGCCCCCTCTTGGAGACCCGGAGGGCGAAGGAGAGTGTTCCCAGTGGCTGGAGCTGGCCACCAGGAGCAAGAAGATGCGAACATTGTGAAAATCTGAGTCCAGGGGGCCGAGATATGCCCCCCAGAAGGTAGGCGACCTTTGACCCTGCCTGGGACCGACGACGAAGCGCGTGGGGCTCCACCGCCGGTGATAATCATGCCCCCGGGGTGGGTCAGGTCCCGGGGGCTGCCCCTGGAAACCGTAAAGGTGGGGGGAGCGCCGTCGCGCCCCCCCATGAAGAGGTGGTCGGGGGCCCGGGAGCCCATCCCCGGGCCCCGAAGCAAAGCCGGGGAGCGCGTTGCGCTCCCCGTGAAGTTATCCCCCTGGGGGCCAGGAGCCCACCCTGGCCCCCGCCGAACAGGAACTGTTGGGGGAGCGCCATCACGCCCCCCCGCGAGGAGGAGGAGGGGGCCCGGGACCCCATCCCCGGGCCCCGAAAATGCCGTGTTGGAGGGGGTGCCGTCGCATTCCCCTGAGGATGTCCGGGGGCCCGGGAGCCCATCCCCAGGCCCCGAAGCAGGAACAGAGTCGCCTCACGTCTGCCCACAGGAGCGGGCAGACAAGAAGACTCTGCCGGCTCCCGCGGCCGCACGCGAGTGTGCGGGCCGGGCGGGGAGCCGGCGGGGGCAGCCGGGGGTGGGCTCCCCGAGCTGCCCTCCACCAAAAGGAGGATGTGGGGGTCCCGGGTGGGACCGGGCCCCTACCCGAGGAGAAATGGTGGCGAAAGGGGTCCCGGGTGGGACCGGGACCCCGGAGGTGAAAAGAGGGGCCCGGGTGGAACCGGGCCCCTGAAAGTTGGCACAGCGGCCGGGGGTGGGCTCCCCGCGCCGCAAGACTCACCTGGGGGTCCGGGTGGGACCGGGCCCCCCACCAAGAAACGGATGAGGCGCGAAGCGCCAGCTCGATCGCGGCTCTCCCCGGCACAGCGGGAGAGCCGCTCATCCAAAATACAGGGAGAGATGAAGCGCCCCATAATGCCTTGCAAGGCATGGGGAAAAACAATGTTTTTGTGCTTGTGGTGGCCCCAGGAGGACGGGATCACCCCCAACTTGGTACCAGGGTGCTGGTGGAGCTGCTGGAGAAGCGCAGTCTCCCCCCAGCACGAAGTTAAGTCCCACCCTCAGTCTCCTAGGGATGTTGAAAGGATAACCCCTCAAGGGCTCAGCGTGAATTAAACACCTTCTGGGCTGGAACTTTTGTTCTACAGCTGAGGGTGTGCTATGAAGGGCTTCAGGGAGTGAAGGGCTGAGTTGGGGATGTCTGGAGAAGGGCATCCCCTAGAGGTGAAGAGGTGTAATTGCACCAGAACTGCATTTACTAACAGTTATTCCTTTTTAGAGGGACTGAAGGTCACATATGTAATGTAAAGTACCTGTGTAAGGTGATGTCATAAGCAAAATGGGTTATGTTGCCAGACACTCCTGCTAGGGTGTCTGGCTGGATAGGCATAATCCTGTGATTTCATCTCTGATGCCCTTAGGGGCTGTAATTGCAATGCATTCTAATGTCCAACAAAGGTGATGAGTACTGTCATTCTAAGGTGTGCGTAAACATGTATTCTTGCTGCTGCACTTAGGTGAAGAACCAGACTGCTAGCCCTTAAGATATAGAGGTGAATACTTTATGGTCAGTAGGAAATGCTCAGTCAGGGTTATGTGTCACCAAGGCAGGTGTACCCATTTTTAATGCGCGTTGAGGTAATGGGGTGGGTCGCCACTGGGATGGTGCCAGTGCGCAGGGCCCTCGCTCCAGGTTAGGCTCAACACACTGCATTAGGGGGCAAGATGATGTGCATACCCTTTTGGGAGGGGGAGATGTTACGCAATGTCACAAAGTAATTCCAACAGCTTATGTATATTTGTAAATTGGTGCATAGTATTGAGTAGTGTGTGTGTTTAATAAATGTACTCTTACTTTTATAAAGCAAAGTACAGACTGGACAATCAATTATTGAGTGTTATTTCTGCGCACCTGCAAATGGCGATTACTAGCCCACACCACCTCCCTTGAGTAAAGCCTCAGACTGCTCTGCAACGCTACCCTCTGAGAGTCAGGCGCTACAATTGGGTGTTTGGTTCCCAGTGAAGGACAAATGTAGTCATGTTATTTGTGCAGGCCTCACAGATACTGCCTCGTTTTCCAACAGGGACACAACCTCTAATTAGGTTAGTAAATTCATCGTATTACTACACCAAGCAGATTTCATGAAAGGTATATTAAGCAGAATGTAAAAATAAATTAAATTCATTTTGACATTGTAAAGTACACACAGTCAGGGACCTGTTGGTAATTAATCTGGTTTGGATTAAAGGCTTTTCTATGTTTTCGTCTGAAACATGGAGTATGCTACGGTCAGGACGAATTGTATGTGGAAAGATATATATATGTGCATGTAGTGTCGTATATACCGCTGGAACAGAGGTGCTCCTTCGTTTACTTTTTAGAGTAAAGTAAAGTTCTATGGGGATAAAGTATCCACCTCCATAACAAAAAGATTAATATATGAATGTGTGAATCCTTTTGCAAATAAAGCACTCCTCTCAGCCTCCGGATTATACACGGCTGATTTTCCACCAGTGGTGTTATCACTCCACATGTTAATTAATACTTTTCCCAGGATATACTAGATATACATTAAGCACAAAATAATCACTTCTTAATATATATGCAATAACAGTAGATTTGCAATGCTTAATACACCCTGATGGTGTACTCCTATATTGATCACCCATTCCAATGCACAGAATAACATGTTTGTTCGAGCTCATGATAAAATATGTATGGTTGATTTCCACCACATGTTTAACATGTAACAAAGTGCACCGTGCATGTTCTGATCTCAAAATGCAGAAATAACTGCTAGTTCTATAGTCCTCCTTTTATAGTTCACTATATAAAGAAGAAGTCTACTTCATAGTGCAAATTACTGCTCATGAAGTGACACATGCTAGCATAAAGCATTCTGAATAAAGTGCATGGTGCAATACTCCACAAAATGCCTCAAACCACCAAGAAGAAACACTAACTCTAGGTTCTGTTTTCCGAAAAAGTGCATGGTGCATGACTCCTAGAAATGCCTCAAACTACCAAGAAGAACATTTGCCCCTGGTTCTATTTCCTTGCTAGAGCATTTTCTTTGAATCTATGTACATAAGGTGATCAATATAATTTCCCTCAAAACTGATTAAAGTGCAAAGTGCAACAGTACTCTGTTATATAAAAGGTGACATGTGCAATCTTAGGATATCAATAAACAAGTATTATCCGTAATCAAGCATAACTTCAGAGATCAGATCGTAGCAATAGTATTGGTTAAAACACAAAAATCTCAAAAATCTATACGGAGGAGAGAAATATGAAAGCCACTGTTGTCATAGGTTCATTATCCGGTAAAACCAGCTTTCAAACACAATAGTCTTACAGGAAGGTGTATAGTTCCGCATCCGTATTCAGGCCCCACGGATTTTCTGTGCTCAAATTCAAAATCCATCGCGATTCGGCACGCCTCAAGGCTAATTCTCTATCCCCTTCTCTGATCTTTATTGGGATATGTTCAATGCCGGAGTAAAACAAGTGGTTTGTATCAAAAATGCCATTATGCTCTTTCCAAATGTGCTTGGCCATTACATACGTGAAATCTTTGTTGGTCACAGCCCGCAGATGCTGGAGGATGCGTAGCTTAAGTTTATTCACAGTACTCCCAACATAACAATGTCCGCATCCACACTCCAGCAGATACACCACATGCGTGGTCTCGCATTTGATCGTCTCTTTGATGGGTTTTTTAAAACCTTGGATAGTTATTATTTCCACCATATTCCGCCCATAATTGCAGGCTTTGCACTTATGGCATTTGACAAACCCCTTGTGAGATAAACAAGTACTTTTTGGGGCATTTTTGTTGGTAAAGTAACTTTGTGTTAACAGGTCGCCCAATGACGGTACCTTTCTGTAAGTAATGTTCGCATGTTGTGCAATGGCTGGTTTAAGATCTTGGTCCTTTTTAAAAATATTCCAGTGTTTGTTTATTGCCTGTTTTACTTTGGTGTTGGAACTATTAAAATCTGTAATGAACCTTGTTATTTCAGCAGTGGATTCAATTGGTATCTCAGTACTTTTGGGTAGTAGTAGATCCTCCCTCTTCATGTTTGTAGCCCTTAATCGTGCATTTTCCAAAACCATGACTGGATATCCTCTCCGCAAAAAGCGGTCGAACATTAGGTCTACTTGTCTCGTGTACTCCCCTTCCTCAGAGCAATTCCTGCGAGCCCGCAGGAACTCTCCATACGGAATGCTCCATTTTAGGGCTTTTGGGTGTGCACTGTTCGCTGATAGAATGCTGTTGCAGGATGTGGTCTTTCGGAAGAGGGTGGTGCATATTCGTTCGTTCTCGATGTAGATCCGTATATCCAGATAATCTACAGAGTTCCTGCTGTATGTATATGTAAACTGTAGATTGAGAGAGTTATCATTGAGTGATGACAAAAAATCCTTCAAATCATCTTCTTCTCCCTCCCATATGAGGACGAGATCGTCGATATAACGGACCCATAGCACCACCCTCTCCAAATTGGTGTTATTACTCTCTGACCACAAACATTCTGCCTCCCAAAAGCCCATGGTCAGGTTCGCATAGGTAGGAGCGAATGATGTCCCCATGGCAGTCCCTTGATTCTGCCTATAGAACTTGCCATCAAAAATAAAAACATTGTTGGTAAGACAAAAGGACATCATTTCGAGAAGCATTTTAGTGTCACTCAGTAAGTTGAGGGACCTTGATCTCAAAAAATACTCACATGCTTTGAGACCATCCTCATGAATTATTGAGGTGTACAACGAGACCACATCGACCGTGACCATTATGTAACTTGGTTTCCACGGAGTGTTGTTAATTCGGTTCAGAAAATCCATAGAGTCACGGATGTACGATGGTAGATTTGCAACATAGGAGAAGATAAAAATGTCTATGAACCTTGAGGTGTTTTCAAGAAGAGCTCCACACGAGCAGACAATTGGGCGGCCAGGAGGATTTTCAAGACTCTTATGCACCTTAGGCAGTACATAGAGTGTTGACATGATTGGATGGTCTATTTTCAGGTACTGTAACTCGCCATCATCTATGAGGCCATCTTCATGCCATTGATGTAACTTCGCATGGAAGGTGGACTTAATATCGTGGATCGGATTATTCTTTAGTCTCTCGTAGTTGGTCAAATCCCCCAACTGTCTTCTGATCTCTTGCTGATATTTATTCCGATCCATCACCACGATATTGCCGCCCTTGTCGGACTGTTTAATGACGATGTTCATGTCCTGCCGTAGGTCTGTGAGTGCCCACCAATCTTCCTTTTTCATGTTAGAGTTCTTGTGGTTTCTGTGTTCTTTTTCTTTAATGTAGATGTCCCTCAGGTCTTCTGCCACCAGTTCCTGAAAGACATCCACCTTATTACCTGGAGGTAACTGTGGGCAAAATCTGGATTTACCTTTACGTCCACTGCTCACGGACATATTGATGTCAATACCCATGGCTGTACATAGATCAGAAGAATTTGCCCCCTCAGGTATGGACACATGTGATGCAATATCGTTCATTAAATCTTGCATTGCTCTCAGGGGTTCGATATCTTCTCCCGTGAGGTTAATTTGAGATGTTCTGTATGCAGTCCTGGGCACTGGATTGGGATATATATATATATATATATATATATATATATATATATATACATATTCAAAATATACATATACCTATGTAATGTCTATCTATCTATCTATGTATATATATATATATATATATATATATATATATATATATAATCAGCTCACTTTACCATTTGCAGCTTATAACTATTATCCACCAGGGGTCACTACTAACCAAAAGCAGTTACTCCACTTCTAAATCTAGCCCATAGAGTTGAGCAGCAGCCTAAGATTCACCACTGCTTCATTCCATTTTCCAAGAGATTGTAGAGGTAAATTGTTTTTGATGGTATGGTCTGTGCAGATTGAAATATTCAGAGCATATTCTGAGTTTCAGTTAACTCATCTGTAAGCATTTTGGCCATCAGAAAATTCAAAGTTTATCTCAATCATAATAGGCAAGGATAATGACAAATATAGTTTACAATGTTAGAAAATATATCATTTTATTTAATTGTGTGAATAAAAGGAATCGTCTCCCCGTCGGGGAATTGAACGCCAGTCTCCCGCGTGACAGGCGGGGATACTGACCACTATACTAACGAGGACATATTGCCATCATTTTAACAGTGCTCACCTCCTTGAGGTTAGGGCATGCCCTCAATCAATTCACAGTATTGTAATAGGCAGCTTTGCTGCTTTTGGCTAGGACAAGTAATCTTTTTTCATAAAGGATTACAATACAGAAATTCCTAGTCAAAAACAATCAGCTTTATCAAGAAATGATTTCATTGAAATAAATAACTATCTATCGATCTGTCTATCTATCTATCTATCTATCTATGTATATATATATATATATATATATATATATATATATAATCAGCTCACTTTACCATTTGCAGCTTATAACTATTAACCACCAGGGGTCACTACTAACCAAAAGCAGTCACTCCACTTCTAAATCTAGCCCATAGAGTTGAGCAGCAGCCTAAGATTCACCACTGCTTCATTCCATTTTCCAAGAGATTGTAGAGGTAAATTGTTTTTGATGGTATGGTCTGTGCAGATTGAAATATTCAGAGCATATTCTGAGTTTCAGTTAACTCATCTGTAAGCATTTTGGCCACCAGAAAATTCAAAGTTTATCTCAATCATAATAGGCAAGGATAATGACAAATATAGTTTACAATGTTAGAAAATATATCATTTTATTTAATTGTGTGAATAAAAGGAATCGTCTCCCCGTCGGGGAATTGAACGCCAGTCTCCCGCGTGACAGGCGGGGATACTGACCACTATACTAATGAGGACATATTGGCATCATTTTAACAGTGCTCACCTCCTTGAGGTTAGGGCATGCCCTCAATCAATTCACAGTATTGTAATAGGCAGCTTTGCTGCTTTTGGCTAGGACAAGTAATCTTTTTTCATAAGTGATTACAATATAGAAATTCCTAGTCAAAAACAATCAGCTTTATCAAGAAATGATTTCATTGAAATAAATAACTATCTATCGATTTGTCTATCTATCTATCTATGTATATATATATATATATATATATATATATATATATATATATATATATATATATATATATATATATATATATATATATATATATATATATATATATATAATCAGCTCACTTTACCATTTGCAGCTTATTACTATTAACCACCAGGGGTCACTACTAACCAAAAGCAGTCACTCCACTTCTAAATCTAGCCCATAGAGTTGAGCAGCAGCCTAAGATTCACCACTGCTTCATTCCATTTTCCAAGAGATTGTAGAGGTAAATTGTTTTTGATGGTATGGTCTGTGCAGATTGAAATATTCAGAGCATATTCTGAGTTTCAGTTAACTCATCTGTAAGCATTTTGGCCATCAGTAAATTCAACGTTTATCTCAATCATAATAGGCAAGGATAATGACAAATATAGTTTACAATGTTAGAAAATATATCATTTTATTTAATTGTGTGAATAAAGTGAATCGTCTCCCCGTCGGGGAATTGAACCCCGGTCTCGCGCGTGACAGGCGGGGATACTGACCACTATACTAACGAGGACATATTGCCATCATTTTAACAGTGCTCACCTCCTTGAGGTTAGGGCATGCCCTCAATCAATTCACAGTATTGTAATAGGCAGCTTTGCTGCTTTTGGCTAGGACAAGTAATCTTTTTTCATAAAGGATTACAATACAGAAATTCCTAGTCAAAAACAATCAGCTTTATCAAGAAATGATTTCATTGAAATAAATAACTATCTATCGATCTGTCTATCTATCTATCTATCTATCTATCTATGTATATATATATATATATATATATATATATAATCAGCTCACTTTACCATTTGCAGCTTATAACTATTAACCACCAGGGGTCACTACTAACCAAAAGCAGTCACTCCACTTCTAAATCTAGCCCATAGAGTTGAGCAGCAGCCTAAGATTCACCACTGCTTCATTCCATTTTCCAAGATATTGTAGAGGTAAATTGTTTTTGATGGTATGGTCTGTGCAGATTGAAATATTCAGAGCATATTCTGAGTTTCAGTTAACTCATCTGTAAGCATTTTGGCCATCAGTAATTTCAACGTTCATCTCAATCATAATAGGCAAGGATAATGACAAATATAGTTTACAATGTTAGAAAATATATCATTTTATTAAATTGTGTGAATAAAGGGAATCGTCTCCCCGTCGGGGAATTGAACCCCGGTCTCCGCGTGACAGGCGGGGATACTGACCACTATACTAACGAGGACATATTGCCATCATGTTAAAAGTGCTCACCTCCTTGAGGTTAGGGCATGCCCTCAATCAATTCACAGTATTGTAATAGGCAGCTTTGCTGCTTTTGGCTAGGACAAGTAATCTTTTTTCATAAATGATTACAATACAGAAATTCCTAGTAAAAAACAATCAGCTTTATCAAGAAATGATTTCATTGAAATAAATAACTATCTATCGATCTGTCTATCTATCTATCTATGTATATATATATATATATATATATATATATATATATATATATATATATATATAATATATATATATATATATATATATTCACTGAAAAAACCATAGGTTTTAGGGACAGTTATAGTTACTTGGACATTGCACTCGTACAAAACCCGTGAAATTCCCCCGTTATAGTTAGTTCAGCTAACTATAACTCGCGCCCCCGCAATGCACTGCTGATGACGTCACATATTACATCACTCATGACATGGTCAGTGACATCACTGATGACATCACTGATGACATCTCAAATGACATCACTGATGACATCATCCAGTGACTGTGTGTTTCTGTAAAGTTTAAATATTTTTAATATATATAGGAAAAGACGTATTGAAGAATGAGTGGGTGTGTAAGTGTCTGTATGGATGATTTAGTAGGTGCGTGACTGACTCTATAAGTGAGTGATTTAACGTATCTTACTGAATGCATGGGTTAGTGACTAAACTGGGTGAATGTCTGTATCCGTCTGTCTGTTGCTGTGTAAGTGGCTGCATGTGTTTGTGAATAGCTAAATGAGTGTCTATATGAGTTATTGAATGCTTGTCTGAGTATCTGTATGGGTGCCTGAGTGTTTGTGTGGGAGGGGTGTGTGCAACTCTGTGCATAGATGTGTGAGTGGGTGATTCACTGGGTGGATGGTTTCAAGAGTGCATCTGTGATAGACTGTATGGGTGGGTAAGTGTGTGTAAGAGTGTGTTAGTGAGTGAATGTATGTCCCAGTGGTACATGTGTGAGTAACTACATATGTGAAAGGCAGTATAAATGTGTGTTGGAGTATATAAATAGCTATAAGCAAGAGTGAGTGATTGTGATAGTGGCTGTATGGATGAGTGTGTGCTTGTATCAGTGATTGTATAAGAGCGTAACAATGTGCTACTATTTGTATGAGTAAGTGAGCTGGTGTGTGTATAACTGTATAGGTGAGTAAATGGTAGTGTGTTTAATTATTTGCATGACTGACTAGGTGTGTGAGTACCTCTATGGATGAGTGGCGGTGTTTGAGTGTCTATATAGGAGTATGAGTGCATATGATAGTCCTGTACTGAGTGACCGTAAGTATGAGTGACTGTACGGGTGAGTGAGTGGATGTGTGTGTGTAGACCTAAGAATCAGTGAGTGGGTATGTAGTTATTGGTGTTGGAGTGTCTATGGTTTTGCGAATGGCAGTCTGTAATTTAGAGTGGGTGTACCAAAGGTTATATTAGGGTGTGAGGAGGTGCATCAGATTATCACGTGGATGATGTCATCAGTGATGTCATTTGAGATGTCATCAGTGATGTCATCAGTGATGTCACTGACCATGTCATGAGTGATGTAATATGTGACGTCATCAGCAGTGCATTGCGGGGGCGCGAGTTATAGTTAGCTGAACTAACTATAACGGGGGAATTTCACGGGTTTTGTACGAGTGCAATGTCCAAGTAACTATAACTGTCCCTAAAACCTATGGTTTTTTCAGTGAATTTCAAAGGTTTTTTAAATGCTAATTTGTAACTATAACGTGTCTGAAACCTATGGTTTTTTCAGTGAATTTCAAAGGTTTTTTAAATGCTAATTTGTAACTATAACTGTCCCTAAAACCTATGGTTTTTTCAGTGAATTTCAAAGGTTTTTTAAATGCTAATTTCTAACTATAACGTGCCTGAAACCTACGTTTTTTTTAGTGAATTTCAAAGGTTTTGTAAATGACAATTTTTAAATGTATTAATTGTTATATTAATTTTTTTCATACTGATTTACTACATTTTTAGAAACAATTTTTTTTTACATATTTTATTTTTTAAATTACATTGTAATTACATTATACATTACATTACAAAAATACTTTCTCTTAATGAATTACTTTAGTTTAAATACTTTGCAGATAGGCAATAGACTTTTAAGTACAGTAGTTACAGTTGTTGCAATGGGCAACACATTTTCAAACACAATGCAACATTCAGCTCAATGTGAATTTCTAGTTAAATGCAATTAGTTACTTTATCGATTACTTTTCTAACCACAGGACTGGATCCTAGATTCAGTCCTGGTACATCTCCTGTAAACAGTTGAGTAAAAGCGTTTTGGTTGCAGTCGTGATTTTTAAGGAATATTATTGTATTTTAAAAGTTGACACTTAGAAACTTTTTCTCATAGAATCACCAATGTTATCCTATGGAAGGAAATTCACTTAGCAGGTAAAAGCTGTTATCGTTACTTTTTCTTACTCAGTGTTGGATCCTGGATCCAGCACTGGTGCATCTCCTGTAAACAGTTGAAAGAATGCGTTTAAGTCATACAGGCGATTTTTAAGGAATATTTGTAGTTTGTGAAAATCAACACTTTGAAACTGTTCTGCTGAAAACCAGACAATGGATTCCAATGGAAGGAAATACAATTTACTGGTAAGTACGGTTAGAATTACTTTTCAGGGTCAGTGCTGGGCTAAAAGATGCAGCACTGGGTTCTCTCCTGATAACAGGTGAGTAAATCGGAATTCGTAGTTCGGTTGATTTTAGAGGAATATTATAAAGTTCCAAAACTCCACACTTAGAAGAATTTCCAAGTGAAACCAGTCAATGTTAGCCTATGGAAGGAAATTCAAGTTACCGGTAAGTACGGTTAAAATTACTTTTCAGGATCAGTACTGGGCTGAAAGATGCAGCACTGAGGTCTCTCCTGATAACAGGTGAGTAAATCGGAATTCGTATTTCGGCTGATTTTAGAGGAATATTTTAAAGTTCCAAAACTCCACACTTAGAAGAATTTCCAAGTGAAACCAGTCAATGTTAGCCTATGGAAGGAAATTCAAGTTACTGGTAAGTACGGTTAAAATTACTTTTCAGGACCAGTACTGGGCTGAAAGATGCAGCACTGAGGTCTCTCCTGATAACAGGTGAGTAAATCGGCATTCGTATTTCGGCTGATTTTAGAGGAATATTTGCACAATGGTGAAGGGAGGGGGCGGGGCCTGAGGTGACATCTTTGCAAACGCGCCCAGTGGCGCATTTTAAGTTGGGGGATTAAGTCCTTCTTGAATCCTGAGGGTCCCTAGGGGCCAACTAGACCAACCAGGATACCTCCAATATGCCCCAGACAGCTGCGTTGCAGAGACGTGTAGAGAGGCCACACCCCTTTTACAACTCTCTGCAACGCAGCTCTGTGGCGCATTACTGGATGTACCTGTTGGGCTAGTTGGCCCCCAGGGACCCTCAGGATTGAAGGGGATTTAATTCCCCATCTTAAAACGCGCCACGGGGCCTCTTTGCACACATGTCACCTGAAGCCCCACCCCCTCCCTTCACCACTGTGCAAACGCGCCCCGTGGCGCGTTTTAAGCTGGGGGATTAAGTCCCCTTGAATCCTGAGGGTCCCTGGAGTCCAACTAGCTCACCATATACCTCCAAAAGCGCCACAGAGCTGCGTTGCAGAGAGGTGTAAAAAGGGTGTGGCCTCTGTACACGTCTCTGCAACGCAGCCCCCTGGCGCATATTGGAGGTTCCTGGTGGGCTAGTTGGCCCCAGGGACCCCAGTATTCAAGGGGAATTTGTTCCCCTCTGCAAACACGCCAGGGGGCGCGTTTACAGAGTGGTGAAGGAAGGGGCGGGGCCTGCGGGCCCGATCGTTTTTTCAAATTTTTTTTGTCTCTGAAGGGGGCTGTGTGCCCCCTTCCTTTTTCCTGTTTTTGGGCCCTGGGGACCCCATCCCCCAGGGCCTTATCCCTTTTTTTAATTTAATTTTAAAAAAATAACGGGAAGGGGGCCGCGTGGCCCTCTTCTCATGGGCCTGTATTCGGCCCCGGGGACCCCATCCCCCGTGGCATGGCCCACTTTTAATATTTTCTTGGGAGGGGGGCTGCGTGGCCCCCTCCTCAGGCCTACTTTAGGCCCCGGGGACCCCATCCCCCGGGGCCGGCCTTTCCATTTTTTTTTTTATTATTTTTTGGGGAGGGGGGCCGCGTGGCCCCCCTCCTGGGCCACTACTTGCCCCGGGGACCCCATCCCCCGGGGCTGGCCCTCTCCGTTGGGGACTGTGGGGGGTGCCCCAATCCCCCCACAGTCCCGCCGGCTCCCACGTCCCTTGGGAGCCGGCATTGCTATCCCACATGGGGAGCAGCTGACATGCTGCTCCCCATGTGGAAAGCATCGGCTTTGGATATTGGAAGAGAGAGCAGGTTTCCTGCTCTCGCTTCCAATATCCAAAGCAAGTTTGCTATGACAGGACGGGAGCCGCGAGGCCCCGTCCTGCCATAGCAAACTAGCAGTGTCCCGGGGTAGGCACCCCGGGACACTGCAGGAGCCAGCCCTGGGGGTGGCGGTCCCCAGGGCCATCAAGGGCTCCAGGAGGGGGCCGCGCGGCCCCCTCCTTACATCGAGCACAGCCCCGGGAGGTGGTGGTCCCCGGGCTCTGGGGGTCCATAACGGACCCCCATTATTGACATTTGTTAGTGCCCCGGGAGGTGGCGGTCCCCAGGGCGTGTGGGGATGCTGGAGCCCCCCACACAGGTTGATTTAATATAATTATTCAAGAAGCCCCGGGGAGGTGGTGGTCCCCGGGGCTGCGGGAGGGCTCAGAGCCCTCCCGCACCATTTTTAAAAGAAAGCCCCGGGGGTGGCGGTCCCCGGGCTTAGGGGCCCTTGAGGCCCCCCACACATAAAATTAAACCCCCACCATGCCCCCGGGACTTGGGCCACCCGGGGCAAAATACAGTCGAAGCGCGGGAGACCGCGCTTCGATTTTTTTTCGGCAGGATTCGCATCCTGCCGATTTTTTTAAATTTTTTTTTTTTTGCCCAGTGGGTCCTTGTGGGACCCCTGAGCAAACCTAGGGGGTCAGGGTGTTTCTACCCTGCCCCCTTTGTGCGCTTTGCGCACTTGTTTCTGTCCCTCGGTTCTACCGAGGGACAAAATGGCTGCCAACATTTCCTGAATCGGAATGTTGACAGCCAGCTTGACAGCCAATTAACATGCAGCTCGTGATCGGGAGGGTACGCGGACCCTACTCGGCCATAGATATACACTAACTTTTTACTTTTGATTTTCTCAGCAACTACTGAACGGATTTACACCATTTAAGCAAAAGGGTTCGTTTCTGAACCAAGAACTACCTCTTTGCCAAATTTGGTGTAATTCCGTTCAGCAGTTCGGGCTGTAGCCGTGTCTAAAGTTTCCTATGGAAAAATGCATGGGGAAAACGTGTTTTGGGAACCCCCTTTTTTCTCGGCCCCCGCTTGATGAATCTACCCGAGACTTTCAGGGAAGGAGCGGACCGGAGCGGGCCACAAAGTTTGAAAATTTCGCGAAGATACGTCAACCGGTGCAAGAGAGTTATCTCAAATAGAATGTCGCGGATTTCCTATGGATAATAGGTTGTAACTATAACTATCTACTGGCGACCGCCAGTAGATAATATATATATATATATATATATATATATATATGGAGCCCAGAGTTATCATTGATAGTTCTATAAGAAACATTGCAGTTGAAATAGTCATGTACCTGCAAGTGCTTAAAGAAGGTCTTATAAAGCCAGTCATTTGCAGTTTGCAAGGCGGAAAAGAGAATAACCCTTGACAATTAAATATTTGACTGGCTATTCTAAGACCTCTTATAGATGATGACCTCACAATTACATCATGAAATATAGGTGGTAAAGAGGGATTCCCCCAGAAAGGTGTGCGATAATGCAATGATGGGATCTTAAAGATGGAACAGATTTGAGCCCAGATTCTACAAATATATGTAACCCACTTAAAGCATTCCTTCTTAATGTAATTGGGGTCAGTTTGTCTGGCCAATAGGAACTCCCAAACCTTCTAATCACAATTTGAGAAGCAAACGTATTACAATCTGGCTGACAATCTATGAGGAGACATCGAGGCGGGATCCAAACACAGCCCAAAAATAGCTCTTAACATATGGTAACGCCCAACTGCCTTTGAAAGAGTGAAGTTTCAACAGATGGATAGCCCGTTTGGCTCTTTTATGTCCCCATAGGAGCTACCCACCACTCCCTCAAGACACCGGAAAAAAGAATCTGTAACCCGTAGGGGGATATAGCAAAAAAGATATAGACCTTTAAGGTTTTTGAATATTAAGATGATACCCAGGGAAAGCCTCAAGTTTCTCTGCCTCAGAAATAATTAGCTTGATAGCATGAAGGGGGTAAGATGAGTATACGGCCACATCACATTATAGCATAGCCATGCATCAAGACTGGTATTATCCCTGCATTCTAAATGATATACCTTAAGTGGAGTTCCGAAAAAAGGGTGAATATAAGCTGGGATAGTGGGCACCCTTGTCGGGTACCACGAGTAATACTAAATGGAGAAGAGATATGTCCTACTAATATTATACGGGCCATTGGGCTCCGATATAAATTCTGAATCCACCTTAAAAACCGGCTACCAATCCCCTTAGCCTGCAGGGCTAGCCACATACATGACCACAAAACCCTAACAAACGCCTTCTTGGCGTCAAGTAAAATCATACCAGCCTGCATCCCAATAGTATAGGAAGCATCGAATAATGCTATATAAACCCATGCTGCTCTGGGGATGCCAGCTCTTGGATGTAGATAGCCAACTGAGTGGCTAAAACTTTTGCATACTTTTTAGCATCAGTAATAATCAAAGATACGAGGTAATAAGATTCTTTCTCTTCTGCAAGTTTACCCATTTTAAGAATTACTATGATATTAGCATGACTCCAGGGATCAGGTATATAACCTTCTTGTTCAGCATATTGAGTAACGGAGAGAAACACAGGTGCCAATATATTTATAAAAATGTTATAATACTCTATAGGCAGTGAATCATCACCTGCAGCCTTACCAGAAGGGAGTGATCTGATAGCCCTTTCAATCTCCTCTATAGTAATAGGTTCCTCCAGTACCTCAGCCTTAATAGGGATAAGCCTTGATATAATGGCTGCATGTATACATTCTTCGATCATCTTCACATACGGTTCACAAGTTTCCCTGTAGAGGTCTTGGTAATTGATACAATCCCAGATTTACTAACACTAGTGAATATGGGAATGCGTGAAAATTCTACGCCTTCCCAACAAAGGTGTAACAAGGAGAAATATCTTTATTTCGCCTTGTTTTTTTCTCTTCCTATCTGTGCTGCATTCTGCACAAGGAAAATGGCTCAGAGGATTATTTTTGCGCAGTAAAGTGACCCTTCCAGCACAAAACAATCCTGCCTGTAACAAAGGTACCATTACACCCTGTTGCAAGTGTGGCTGCTGGTGCTTGGCAGCCACAAGTGCGCAGAGAGAGAGCAGGAATGCGCCATATGTAACCAAATAGGGAACATTTCTGCCCTCTCCATTTGATGCAGCACAGCAAGTTGTCTTGCTGCTTGTGTTGTGCTAAATAATGGCAAATCTAGTCCTGGATGTGTATTGTCTGCATTCCTGTGGCTGGAGGATAGAAAACCAGACACTGAAGTGAGGGAGGATGGAAACAGGGCCACCCCTACAAATTCAATGAAAACCTTGTCAGCAAAGGGCTGCTATTTAGTTCTTCCTGAGCACTGCCATGTGGTAGATGGAGGCATGAGGATTTGGACACGGTTTCTGTTGTTTATGGTGAGGAAGCTTCTAGACAGGTAAATCCTTTTGTCTGTCTATGATTACTGCTTCAGAAAGGCTAATGACATCCAGGTGCAGAGATCTCACATTTCAGAATGCCCTTGTCTTGTATACTGCTACACAAAGCCAGCACCATTGCTACCTACTTTGAGAACCATCACCTCATAAAAAACTCTTTGTCTGTGAAGCTACCAGAAAATGATGATTCAAAGGGAATAATCCAAACAAGTTCTGAAACCTTTCCCGATGGATCCCCATCCATTGTTAGGTAATTGTGTAAATAAGTAGGCTCCAAACTACCCCTCTTTGTTGCAGTTCAGACTTCCTCTTTGCCAAGGAACTTTTGTATCTTATTGCCATACAAACTGCATGCCAAAGACTTGGCATTATGCATGTCTATGCCTAGTGTAACAGGGCAACCACCATGTTTTCTTTTAAATAATCTTAACTCATAACACGTTTACCCAGTTTATTGATTGCATTTGGTTAGAAACAACCAAAATACAAACAAAATAAAAACACATTTGTCACAAGAAGTCAATAAAAAGAATACAATCATCAATGTTAAAATAAACATACATATCATCCACCAACAACACCTTCATTACTAGGGGTGGGTGGCAAACTCCACTCTTCTGGTGGAGTTTGCAGAGTTTTGCTTCTCTGCGCTTCACCTGGAGCTCGGAGTTAGACAAAACATCATAATCTTCCCCATAGCGGAGTTTACTGCCCACCTGGTTCAGCAATGTTTGGGAAAACAGGATAATGAAAGCCATTTGCCCAATTCAAAGATGGCACCTGCACACAGACAAGGACCCGCCCACATGAGCAGTTTCAGATGCTCAAGTGAATCTCCTTTTGCACACTCACGAGGAGAAAGAGAAACAACGTTTGGCCTTGGTTGGGGAGAGCTAAAGTTGAGCTGGCCCCCCGTAGATCCTGGACGGCATGGCCCTGGAGCAGAGCAGCACTGGAGGGCTCTGACGGCCTGGGTCCACACTCCACAGACTCTTGTTCTCCTCAAAGCCGCCATGGATCTGAGCTGCAGCTCCAGCAGTGACAGGCCGAGGGGCAGAGAGCCACGGAGTGAGAGCACTCATGGCAGCCACCATGGCCGAGCAGAACTTCTGGTGAGTGCCCCAGACAGTGGAGGCTGTGGGCTAAGCGCTCCCAAAGTTCAGTCATGTATGGGGCACAGTGACCAACTTGCACAGGGGGTACGATGTCAGGAGACAGATCAGTGGTGGTGTGAAGGGGTGGGGAGAGGGGTGTTATTCAGTTCACTGTGCTAAGGATGTTGCTTTCATTGGGAGCTTGTTTTTACCTTTAAAATAAATAAGGACAAGGCTTGCATGACTAAATAAATAGTATGCTTCTTAAGTACTATTGGCAGCCTAGTCACTTTTGAGTGTGTTTGAAATTGCAAACAAACCCCAGTAATGGTGACTATGCCCCCTGCATCTGAAGCTGTACAGAGGTGACAGCACCATTGTGGTCACATGATGCACTTGAACGTTTTGATATGTTCACAACATCATCTTTTGTTTTCTGGCTGCACACACCTCTGTTTGAGTATGGATGACACTTCTCCCTAATTTTAAGAATCCTGAAACTCCAAACAAAAGTGTAGATCCGAACGTAAAATCTACAAGAAAAAAACTTTGCTGTGCCGAAGTTCTGCTGTCTTCCGTTTGAGAAAACATAAACAGATTGCGATCTGACAACTCCGCTATCTGTATGCCAGCAATCATTGCTTTTCTTTCTTTTTTTTTAGCAAAGTGTCAAGGCATGTAAAGTGAAGGTGGCAAGCTAGATAGCTTCATATGGCCTAGTAACTTTTGAAAGTAACTTACTTTTAAATGATGCTTGGCAGCAGCTGGTTGATATTTTTCATAGTTGCCTCATCTCTGGGCATCTCCTTGCTATCTCGCTGGTCTATAGAGAATTCGAGGCCTTGGATAAGATTGAGCTGCTAATTTTCATAGCAAAAATCAAGACATCAACGTGCAAGATGGGTTTGGGGCCAGAAAATCAATACTAAGCGCTCTATGGAAAATGAATTAGTTAGACATGTGACAAGAACTTTAGCACTACAATAGCCAATAAGGAAACAAACTATTTGGCAGCCTAATTCGAAGCAAGTGAGTACTACAACATCACTTTATTTGGATTACTGCTTGTCTTTTACTAAGTGGTGTTTCTGGCTTTCTGGTTGCTTCTGGGCATTTTGTGTGTAGTAAAAGGAGAAGGACCTGAAGACAGCCAGTCAATAGGTTTGAGAAGAGGTGGACTATGGCGACTAACTTTGATGCTGGAGTGTGTCTGTCTGGTCTTTCAGTCAGCCCGCTAGGCATTTTAGAACTCATATTCGTTGGTAAAGCCTTGGTATTGAATGTGGAAACTCATTACATGGTGTATATTACACAAACAAGCTTCCGTCAGACTGCCATTAAATTAATTGTGAGATGGATGGGTGGAAAGGAACTTCGCGGAATCTCACAGAGCTTTTACGAAGCTCTGCGTAATTCCACAGAATACAACTTGGTGAGTTCCGCCCACCCCTATTAAATACAAGCATCATCGAAAATTACTAGGGGCTTCATTTAAAGATTGCTTGATGGTCTGCTGTCTGTCAGGGTGGTGGAGGACATTTTTTCACCCTGCTGGAGTACCGCCCACTGTATCCATCGGTCATCGTCAGCTCAGCTGTGATCTCTGTGCTTTCAGAGGAATCGTCATCACAGAGGCTTCTCCAAAGGCACAGCAAGTTTGGTGCACTGCTGTCATCTTTCAGGTGGCTGCACACCAAACATTTTTGTTTTTCAAAAACAAACTCCCAAAGATCTCTACTGCTAAATGCAGCATCTGGTACAATAATTTCTAATGAAATGGTGTCAGAAAATAAAATATTAAAGAAACACTTAGGGCCCGATTCTGATGCGGGTTGGAAAAGCTTCCCGACCGAGGGCCTGATTCTGATGCGGTTAGGAAGGCCTCCTAACGGCATTTGCTCCTTCCAAATCGGATCGGGAACGTGTCTTCCCGACCGAGGGCCCAATTCTGATGCGGTTAGGAACAAATGTTCCCATTGAAGTCAATGGGAGTTCAACCAAATCGTATCTGGAAGCATCCGGATGCATCCTACTCCGCCGATCGGACTTTCCCGATCCGAGTGGGTCGGACACCATTTCCCAACCGATTCGGTCGGGAAGCTTTTCCAACCCGCATCAGAATCGGCCCCTTAGGGTCCAATTCCGATCTCACTAGGAAAGCCCTCCGTACGACTTGGATCCGGAGGGCTTTCCGAGTGAGACGTGCTCCGGGAGTCCGAATGAGCGAGTATGATGCTGCTGTATGCTTACTGACTCGGTTCGCTCGGACTCCCATTGAAGTCTATGGGAGTCCGTGTACAGACACGTATACAGGCTCCCATAGCAGAAAAGGGGTGGGTGGGGAAAAGCGTACACCCTGTGGCGGGAACCCCATGGTGCCCACCACACTGTTCATGCCTGGATCTGAGGGACCCATAGGCACACCTCCGTGACAGATTCGGAGGGCCCCGGGTGAAGGGGGGCCTGCTACGGCCCCCCGAAGTTCACTTCCGACAACCGTTTCGTCTCACTGAGACCGAGGCAAAGCGGCTGTCCGAATCGTGAATCGTATTCGCTCGGTCGTAATTCGGCTCTATAACGCGGCACAATTCGCCTACAAACGAGTAGTACGGACAGGTTCAGGTCCCGGAAACGATTTGGTCGTCGCGTATGCGACCTTCGCATCGTACTTGGTCGTCCAGACCTGTGTACGATTCGGTCGTAAACAAGGGCCACAAATTGGATCTGGGAAAGCCAAATCCAATTCGGAGGCCTTCCGAACGACATCAGAATCGGGCCCTTAGATGCTTAAGAGATAAGTGTATCTAATGACATGGAATGTTTCAAATGAGACTGAACGCAATTTATCAGATTTGGATTAAAATTGCCTTAATTTTTTATATGTATATCGAAGCTTCTGGAGAGTCTGTGAAGAATCAGAGCCATACATGTGCCAGGACTCACCCTGGTAGGGTCAGTATTCGCAGTTAAAGGCAATCAGTGGTTGTCCTAAAGGGGACTGGCAGGACGTCTGGGTGCTTAGAGTTGTGGTAGCAGCTGAGATTTACAAGGCAGCTTAAACATATGCAAGGTCAGCATGTCAGCCTATTCCGAGGTGGTACCATTCATTTTCCAGGGTCAAGTGGGAGGCCAACTAATGGCTGTTTATTCTGTTGAGTGTTTAGAAAGGCAGTGGTATAAAGAAGGATACTTTCAATAAATCCTTCACCTGACAATGTCAAGTTGGTGTATTTCACAGTCTCATTGTCTATAACAATCTTCTCTCTGCATGCAGTGATTGCTATTTTCATGCATCCCCTCGGATCTACGTATCTGGCTTTCCATTGAGCTGATATTCTTGACACTTCATCATCATCATAAAGTTTATTGGGCACAAATTATCGAAGCCATAAAAGCACAAAATGTTACAATAAATTATTACAATATTTGTAAAACATCAATCTCTTAAAACCAAAATTCAACACATATTTGCCTGATGCTTCCTGCTTAAGTCCTTGTTCCTTCACTGTCCACACTCATTTTGGCCCACGCTTGGGTTCTGAGTTTGGCTCACCTAACCAGAGGAGTGGCAAGTTCAGATTCAACTGTTCAGCTCGGAATCTGACAACTGGACTTCCTTCCATAATGCCCTCTTTACAGTTGATATATAAGATTGAGCTTAAGGGGAGATTTGGTGTCCTCTGTACTTTTCTCTGCTAGATTTTGAAGCCAAATTTGAAATACAGAAATAGATAAAATAACTGTTATGCGGCAATAGATGATGGCCATAGTGCAGATAACCTTGGTGGCCTTGGACGTGGAAAACAAGCACCACATTCAGTATTGTTCAAAGATATATGTAATGAGGTTATGAGGAAAAATAGAAATTAGGCTGACACAAAGCTTGAGCTGTAAGGTCATGATGCCACGGAACTACACAAGCAAATGGAATAAATGGCATCTAAACGATAACCTCTTGACTAGGCCATCATGAATAATAAAGAAACGTCTGTATGTATCTGTTGGCATTGGCTGGAACCTTCTAAAAATGTACACTGTATAAATGTATGAGGTGAAAGAAAAAAGGCTTTACTTAGGGGTCCAACTAGGGTGAGAGAATGGAATGCTCCCTGGAATGTTGGTGTAAAAGCCTATTTGATTGAAAAGTGAATGTGGAAGGTGGAACTTCTAGTAAGCTAGAGAAAGTTGTGGTCTTTGAAATAATATGTTTCAAATAGAGTATAGAAATAAAGAAATTAAGAAACCAATCTAAACAAAATGGCAAAAGAGAACAGAAATTGTGCCCGTGATAGCTATGAAAAAGAAAATCCTTCCTACAGTATGATATCTTTATGGGTTACTTTATACAAGGAAAGCAGAAGCAAACATTTAAATATTTGAATCAGTCTCAACTCGTAAAAGGTTTTACTTTTTCTGGTTTTAAAAATGCTAGATTTTCTGTCAGCATGTCTCTTGTAGACATTAAAAAAATCTGAAAAGAAATCAAGTAATTAGTTTCACAAATTATTTTTTCAGCTCGCATAATGGGAACTATGTCTCAACTACATTCCTACATCAGAGAAAATGAAATACAATTGTTAGAAAAAAGAATAAACAATTTTTAACTCTAAAACTTGGTTCGGTGATGAGGCATAGGTTCCGTTGACGATGCAAAGTCAGCGAGTTTGTGGAGTCACTCTCAGCGGGTATCGGCACTGCGATAACAGGATGCAGGCACTGGCGATGACGGAGTCAGTGCGAGCGCTGGCGTCAGAAAATGCTGATCACTGCAGGCGTCGGCAGGTGTCGAAGGGCATCGGAGCTGCGGTGCAGGCCGAGTGGTGCATTATTCACTTTACGAGAGGTACCCCGGGCCTCGGTGCAGGTCACGGCATCACAGCGGCGGCGCTGATGGCGGTGGAGACAGGTTTTCTTAGTTTTTATTAGGTTTCTTCCACCTCCCAACAGCAGGAACAACCTCCAGAGGCCCAAAACTGGAATAGGTACCTCCTGGCAGGTCAGAACTCCCAGCAATAGAGTTCAGAGGAGCTGGGGTGAAGTCTTTGTGTCCCTGAGACTTCAGAACAGGAGGCCAGCACACTCAGGCCCTTGGAGATTCTTCTTCAAGCAGGGTCACAGCAGAGTTCCAGTCTTTGTCCTTTCCTTAGCAGATTCAAAAACAACAATTGATGGACAGAATGCAGAACAATGTCATACATTCACCCCAGTACAGAGATCTGGGCCTAAATCCATCGTTTTTTTGCTCCCCATGCCATTCCAGTTTGAACCCAGCCATATGCAAATCAGTCTTGACCCTGTGCCCAATGGGAACAGTCCAGCCCGAACTCCCAGGCCAGGTCCTCCCTAGCTGTGTCTGAACTGGGGTGGCAAAGTGAGCTAAAGAACGATGATGGATTCAACCCAGATCTGTGACTGGGGGTGAGTGTCTGAAAAGTTTCAGCGCTCCGTCCATCATCTCCTTGTGTTTGCTTTGTTTGCCATAAGTTGGCAGGGTATGCCCAGACGTGGGTCCCTTGCTCACTTTGCCACTGGATTCAAGCTAGCCTGGCTGATGAGGGCTGTTAGCCCGAAACCGGTCCCAGGATGCTTGTTTCCGGTCCAGGAAAGACATGGCTTGGCAGTTCGGGCTGGACTGTTCCCATGAGGCACAGGGCCAAGACTGATTTGCATTTAGCTGTGTCTGAACTGGGGTGGCGAAGTGAGCTAAAGAACGATGATGGATTCAACCCAGATCTGTGACTGGGGATGAGTGTCTGAAAATTTTCAGCGCTCCGTCCATCATCTCCTTGTGTTTGCTTTCCTTAGCAGAAACAGCAACTGCAGGACAACCACACACAGCAAAGGGGCAGTACTCCTCCTCATAGCTCTTCAGCTCTTCTCCTTGGCAAAGGTTCCTCTTGAGTCCAGAAGTGATCTAAAGTTCTCCTGTTTATGGTCTACTACTTATACCCCATTTTGTCTTTGTTCTCTTTGTGCAAGGGTCTCTAAGCCCAGTCCAAATCACTTCTGTCCTCATTGGTGCAGTATGACCACAGGGGGTGAGACATCATTGTGCAAGGGACACAGGCCCTATTCAGGTACAAGGAAATCTCCTCCCACTATTCTAAATGCAGCCAAGCCCAATTCAGCTCAGCTCTAAGTCATCCAGAAAGGGCCAGGCACACCTCAACCCCCCCAGTGGCTGTCTACAGTGAATGCACATCCACCAGCCCCTGTCACTCCAAAACCAGACAGTCAATCCACAACCAGGCAGAGGCACACAGAAGGGTTAAACAAGAAAATACCTACTTTCTAAAAGTGGCATTTTCAAACACACAATTTAAAAAACATCTTTACTAAAAGATGTGTTGCTAAATTCTGAGTTCAGACAGCCTAAACTTTATTCCTCTATCTTGTCCCAATGGGAAGTATTTCCCATTCTATCCTATGGGGCAGGTAGCCTTTCAATAGAGACAAACATCATTGGCAGTATTTCACTATCAGGACATGTCACACACACCAGTACATGTCCTACCTTTCACATACACTGCACCCTGCCCATGGGGGTACCTTGGGCCTACTATAGGGGCACCTTACATGTAAGAAAAGGGAAGGTTAGGCCCTGGCAAGTGGGTGCACTTGCCAGGTTGACATGCCATTTTTTAAACTGCGCACAGACACTGTAGTGGCAGGTCTGAGATACCTTTTAAGGGCTACTCATGTGGGTGGCACAATCAGTGCTGCAGGCCCATTAGTAGCATTTGATTTACAAGCCCTGGCACAGTCAGTGGACTTGACTTGGGACTTACCAGTAAATCAAATATGCCAATCAGGGAGAACCAATTGTAATAACAATTTACACAGGCAGCATTTGCACTTTGACACTGATCAGCAGTGGCAAAGTGCCCAAAGCATCTAAGCCAACAAAAACGAAATCCAGCACAGCATCAAAAATACAGGAGGTACAGGCAAAAAGTAAAGGGAAACCCCACCAAAGATGCCAAGTCTAACATGATCAAACCCAACAAAGTGCACCCAAGGAGGACCTTCTTAGGCTAATTTCTAATGACCTGCAAAGTCGTAGTAGTCCCTAGTCGATGACATGTTCTCTGGCACTTACTTTACTAGACAAGATTCTAAGGACTGAGAAAAAACTACAGGTAGTAATATTGATATCTTCATAAACCTGAGCTATAGGTAGAAATATTATTTATGTTCCACATAATTTCATGCCCATCGATGTTGTCTGAGGTAGAGGTAGAGCACCTTGAGAAATATATTTAACACTGCAGAAAAGAAGAAGCCAGGAAAGAGGACTTCATTTCACATCACCCATCTGCACAGAAATTGTCACCACTGGCTTCTTGCTAAAACCATCTTTAAAAGACACCGGGCAAGGGGACTTAATTTCCTTTCATCCATCTGTACAGGAAGTGGCATTCTCCATCTTCATACGAAGAGAAATCACTGATTTCCTGCTAAAACCATATTTGCAAGGAGAAAGCAGACAAGAGGACTTCATTTCTGATTGTTCATCAGAACAGGAAATTATTTCACTCAATCACTGCATCAGCCCCTGCAGACCCACCTATTCCAGAAAGAGCAAGGGCATTAACCTGTTCTCCAGTGAAAAATACAAATTATCCAGCAGCACATCTACAACACCAAGTCTCCTTCATGTGTTATGCCACCCCTTTCTGTAGAATCCTGCAGTGATCATCCTTCAAAGCCCTATTTTGCACAGATCTCACCAACATGCTAAGCTCTCTGAAAGTTCCTTCTTATAGAGATGATGTCTTATTCTTGTTCTTCATCAATGCTCTCACTGGGGATGCTCTCACACCCCCAACTCAACATTATTAATTCCTCCCTCACTCAAGGAATCTTCCCAGAAGCTTTCAAGACATGCCAAATCCTCCCACTTCTAAAGAGTTCTAAAATAGACTCTGATGACTTTTATAACTACCATCCATTCACTAAGCTTACTAAACTACTATTCATTGACAAGCTCATTGGAAAGCAGTAAATGTTCAACTTCAAGATCACATTATTGGAAACCATCTCCTGCACAACTACCAGGCTGGCTTCAGATCATGCATCAGCATGGAGATTGCTACCATGGACTTTGGTGATGAGGCCTTGTGGATCGCTGATGATTAGCTGCCTCTTGCTGGAGGTCTCAGCTCCCTTCAACACAGATGCGCATCCACCTTTATTCAGAAGCAATGTCCTTAATGGGTTCTCCTGCTACCTTTCAAACTGACACCAGTTTTTTCATATGGGCATTTCCAGATGGCAAAATATTGTCACATGCAGAGTCTCCAAGGATTCTATTCTTTCCCTTGCAATCTTGAACCTCTAAATGGAGGCGCTTGGTGATCTTCTCACAGATAACACACACAAAATGTGATGGGAGAAATGCTTGGCAATAAGTCTAAATGCTGGCAATCGCTGGGGGTAGCATTCCAACCCATTGTTCTCTTGCCCACCATGCCATTTCAATTTGGACCCAGCCATATGCAAATCAGTATTGACCGTGCTCCTAAAGGAACAGTTCAGCCCGAGCTGCCAGGCCAGGTCTTCACTGGCCTGGAACAGGAGCAGCCCAATAGCAGTTTAACCTTGATTGGGGGCCTCAGTCATTTGGAGCTTGGTTCTAGTGGCACAGTGTGCATGGGAGCCGCGTCTCGGCATGCCTTTGCCTCTTAGGGTGACACATCAAAAACACAAAAGGTGAGGGGAGGCATATTTGTAATAAATCTAACCACAGGCAATCACTCAGCTTAGTATTCCAACCCATTATTCATTTGACAACCATGCCACTTCAGTTTTGGCCTAGCCATATGCAAATCAGTCTTGACCCTGCTCCAATAGAAACAGACCTACCAGAAATGCCAGGCCAGGTCCTTCATGAAAAGGAACACAAGCAATCCAAGACTGGTTTCACCCAAATTCGGGCTGCTTAATCTGATGTAGCTTGGTTCCAGTGGCAGAGAAAGCATGTGGGCCACATATGGGCATACCCTTGCCACTGATATTGAGATGAATGCTTGAAATAAGTCTAACAACAAGCAATTGCTCAGGTAGTATTCTAACCAGCAGATTTTTTTCCCACCATGCCACCTCATTTTGGAGCCAGCCAAATGCAATTCAGTCTTGACCCTGCTCCAAAAAGATAAGTTCACCACAAACTGCCACTCCAGGTCACCCATGAACCAGAACACAAGTAACCCAAGACCAGTTTTGCCTTGATTGGCGCCTCGTCAGTCAGGTATAGCTTAGTTATAGTGGCACAATGAGCACCGGACCTAAGTCTAGGATTGCCCCTGTCACTTAGGGTAGTACATCAAACACACAAAAGGTTATGGGAGGAATGCTTGCAGTAATATTCAAACCATTGGTATTCCCTAAGTGTAGCATTCCAACCCATCATCCAATTTCCCACTATGCCACCTTAGATTGGACTCAGCCATATGCAAATCAGTCTTGACATTGCTTCAAGAGAAAAAGTCCAGCCCTAACTGCCAGGTCAGGTCCTCCCTGAACTCAAACACAAGAAACCCAAGACTGTTTCTATCATAATGTGGCACCTCAGTCTGGTGTAGCTTAGGTCCCATGGCACAGTGAGCATTGGAGCCACATCTAGGCATACCCTTGCCACTTCGGGTGGTTTATCAAACACACAAAAGGTGATAAGGTGATGAGAAAAATGCTTGCAGTAAGTCTAACTCCTGTCAATTGCTTAGTTAGCATTCAAATAATTTGTTCTTTTGCCCACCATGCCACCTCAGTTTGAAGCCAGCCATAGGTAAATCAGTCTTGACACTGCTCCACTATGAACAGTCCAGTCCAAACTGCCAGGCAGGCCCTCTCCTAACAAGAACACAAGCATTCCAAGACCAGTTTTTACCTGATTTGGGCTCCTCAGTTGAGTGTAGCTTGGTTCCAGCGGCACAGTGCACATGGGATCCACATCTGGGCATACCCTTGCCAGTGGGGGCGGTACATCAAACACACAAAAGGTGATGGGAGGAATGCTTGCAATATGTCTAACCACTGCTAATCACACATGGTATCACTCGCAGATAACAGCATCAAGATTCACCAATATGCTGATGATTCACATGTCTACTTGAAAGTCTCCTCTGCTTCAGACTTCCAACACCTCAAACCCTGCTTACCCATCATCCAGATCTGGATGCCCACCACCTACCTGAAGCTCAACCCAGCTCAATGACATGAACCTAGACTGCTTAAAACCCCAACTTTCACTGATTGCTAAGTGACTTGAATTTACCCTGGACACCAACCTCACCCTCATGGAACACATTGCCAAAAGACAAAGATGACCTGGTACCACATCTTTCTTCTAAAGAAAGTGAATCTGTTTCTTCCAAAGAAACACTTTAGAACTGCTGTTCAAACCCTTGTACTCTTGCATCTGGATGGCAGTAACAGCCTACTCCATAGTCTTTCAGACTCCACGCTGGCATCCATTAAGGGCAACCTAGACACTAGAGCGCATCTCATTCTGGGCCTGAAGAAATATGATCATGTCACCTACATCCTGATGGAACTCCATTGGCTCCTCTTGCCATCCTGCACTGACTTCAAAACCACCTGAATCATTTACAAAGCCATCACAACCACCGCTCCTGCTTACCTTGCAGAGAAAATCACCATGACACCATCATACTGCAGACTAAGTGTAAAATAGAAAAAACAAGATAAAAGGCCTTTTCCACCTATGCACCCAGAATCTGGAAAAACATCCCTGTATCCATTAGGAGCACCCCAATGCAGTTCCAATTTAGGAAAGAGTTGAACACTCACCTTTTTAAAGGACACTACACCACAATGCATGAACAGTCCACAAACCAGCTGCATTTACTATCACTGTTGACTTTTTATTGAACTTTGACATTGTAGAGTTACCTGCTGCTTTGTTGCCTTAGTTTTCCCTTTGGAAATATCACCGGCATATATAAATACACACATATAAACATAATGCAAGCTGTAAATTGCGATAATGCAGAATTTGATGTGAAAATAAAGCATAGGGATCTCCCTGGGGGATAAATTAATGAAGATTTTGAGTGCAAAGATCCAAAGCGGAAGCAAATCATCAATTCCCATTACCCTTATATGGTATCAATCAAATCCTTAATTCTCCAAACCTCTCACACATGTAAAACATATTTAAATTTTTTTGTGTGAAAGTCATATCAGGTACTATACATATACAAAAACAGCACTTGTTATTCAACTCATCTAATTTATGCATTTTCAATACTCATAGTACATCTATCAGTCATCAGAATATTCTTTACACAATTTTACAGAACTGAGAACAAACGAAAGTTATATACAATCTGCTGCTGCGCCATTGATCAAACAGAGTTCTTGCATTTATAAATTCATATGGACCAGGGTCTATATTTAGTCCTGGTTCAGTATCTGGAATGCAGTGAATTGTTTTGTGGACCCATATCCATGTAGTCCTAAATGCTGTCACCCTGTAGCCAAAGTCTAAAGTTCCTAACTTTATAGTGGGTGGGACTTCTTTAGAAAAATGTAAACGCATTTCGGCCCTGCATATTTCTTGAATAGGGCCCCTTCAGAACTAGTACAAGGCCTTGAAATAATCAAGTGATAAGTTGTTTAAGCATGCTCCGCCAGCCAATAGGTAAGTACAAAATGGGCCAGGGACATCAGAGCAATTGATGTCTGGTGGCGATGGGGAGGCAAACATGTGAGGGAATCTTCTAATGAGCTGGTTGATAATCCCTGCATTCAGGGTATTTTCCTTGTCTACTCTGCCGGTGATGAGGGCTTAGGTTATCATTTTCCTGGTGTTGCTTAGAAGCCACTTGAAGATTTCCTTCTGCATCCTTAGGGTCCTGAAGCAGGATAAGACCACTGTGTTGACTTGGGCAGTCCTGTCCAGTTAGTTATCAATGATGACTCCAAGATTTCTCACTTACGAGCAGGGCCTGGCGGTGGCTCCACGTCTATGGGCCACCAGGTGGATTCCCATTGCAAGGCGTTCTTCCCGTGGACTGCCACCTATGTCTTCTCTGAGTTCAATTTGAGGCAATTGGATTTCATCCAGGTGGCCACTTCTGCCATGCATGTGGTGAAAATGTTCCTGGTGTTGGGTGTTTTTAACAGTATCAGTTATGTGTCATTGCAGAAGTGAGGATGTTTATGTGAGCTTGTATGACATTGGGCAGTGAGGTTATGTAGGTGTTAGAGGGCATTGGGTTGAGCAAGGAACACTGCGGAACTCCGCAAATAGGATCTCATGCTTCTGATGCATAGGGGGCATGTTGACAGTTTGGGTTCTTCCACTGAGGAAGGAGCAGATCCATTCGAGGGAGAGTCCCTGGATGCCTGCTTCATGGAGCCATTGGATTAGTATGGGGTAAGAGATGGCATTGAAGGCTGCTAATAGGTCTAGAAGAATGAGGGCTGCGGTTTGCCCCCTCTTGAGGGTTGTCTGAATGACATCCCTTTATAAGGCAGTTTCTGTGTTGAGGTTGGGTCTGAATTCTGATTGTATGGTGTTCAGAAACTGGTGTTTGGCGATATGTTCAGAGAGGCTCTTGGTGATGGCTTTTTTCAGGACTTTGGCTGGGTAGGGAAGGAGGGATATTGGTTGGTAGTTGGCGATTGATCGGTTGAGCTGAGGGCTTCATTCCGAGAGCATTGATTGATGCGTGTTTCCATGGTTTCAGGAAGATGGCTGTACTGATGGTGGTGTTGAGGGTCTCACTGATAGGGATTGCTCCTTTGAGAATGGTGTGGTCTGGGCAGAGGTCTGCTGGGGGCCACATGATTGTTGGGATTTCAATTGTGCTAATAGTGTCCCATGTGGTGATTGTGTTGACTTCCTTTGTCACAGGCAGACTTCTGAAGAGGGCCACAGGGTCCATTGGGGGGGGGGGGGTTGCTGTATATGGTTGTGGTTTTGCTGCTAAAAATGGGGTCTAGGATGTGTCCGGCGGCATGGGTGAGCTCTGTGATGAGTTGGGTTAGTCCCAAGTTCCTGATGTTGTCAAGAAGGTTGACCGAGTTGGGGTTGGTCCAGTCTTCAAGATGGAAATGGAGGTCTCCTAGGAGGATGAACACGCTGGCGTTGAGAACTAGGGGGCAATGAAGTCTGTGGTATTGTTTAAGAAGTTAGCTCAGGAGCCTAGTGAGTGGGAGACGAGTGTCCCAGCCAGGAGGAAATTTGCTGTGATTTGTATTTTGAAGTTGAAGCATTCCATGTAGTTTGCTCCAGCTTCGGCAAAGGCAGTGCAATGAAGGTATCTTTGTAGACAATGGCGAACATCCTCAAGGCCTGTTTTCCCAGTCTTACCTGGAGGCCTTGTTTTCGGCGGGGATGGTGGTGGCGATGTCCTGTGTTGAAGCTGTGGTCAGCCATATTTCCATGGGGAAGATGAGGTTAGGGTCGGCATCTTCCAGCATGTCTAAGATTTCTGTGGTGTTCCTTTTGAGTGAGTGGGTGTTGAGAAGCATACATGCTATTGGTGAGTGGGGAGTGCAGGTGGGTTAGTTGGTAGGTGTTCGAGTGTGTGTGGGGGTTATGTTATGTATTGGTTTTTGTTAAGCGCATATATCACCCGGAGGTCTCAAAGCGCTAGCCTGACTCAGAAAACTGGGAAGGGACGAGAAAAAAAGAGCGGACAAACTGAAGAGAAGACGGTCTCAAAACAGCCAGGTTTTAAGAGATTTAGGAACTTTTTGTGGTTAATCTCTGTGCGGAGATGAAGAGGGAGTGTGTTCCACAAAGTGGGGGCAAGACAGGAGAAAGATCTTCCGCCGTTCCCAGCGGTGCGGATTTTTGGAATGATTAGAAGATGTTTACTGGCGGATCGAAGAGTTCTGGAGGGCTGATACCTTTTCAGTTTGTTAGCCAGATAATGGGGGCCATGTCCGCTAAGGGTTTTGTGTACTAGACAGTTAATCTTGAATGTGATACGTTTTCTGATTGGGAGCCAATGAAGGGCTTTCAGACTTGGTGCAGAGGGGGAACGAGGTGGAAGATTTAGTACTAATCTGGCCGCCGTGTTTTGAAGGACCTGACATTTTGTTAGGTGCTCTTCGTTTATGGAGGCCAAAAGGGCATTGCCATAATCCAAACGGCTGATGATTAATCCTTGCACCAGTGGCATGCGAGATGACAATGGGACCCATTTAAAGATCTTACGGAGGCTGCGCATTAGTCCATAACAGATGCGAGCCACATGATTGACATGGTCTGACATAGAAAGTTGATTGTCAATCAGCACTCCTAGGTTTCGGACTGCCGCCTTAGGTGAAGGACATATGCCTAGATTTGGGGGCCACCAGTCACTTGACCACAACGTTTGTGCATTGCCGAAGAGAATGATTTCGGTTTTACTGGCGTTGAGTTGAAGATGATTGTTTAACATCCAGCAGTGTATGTCAGACATACACTGCCTGAATCGGACGGTTGGGTCTGGTCCGAGAGTGATTAACAGCTGAGTGTCGTCAGCATACGTCACAGTGCCAAAGCCATGGGTTTTGATTACGTTGGCTAGAGGTGATACGTACAGGTTGAAGAGTGTAGAGCTCAAAATGGAGCCCTGGGGGACACCCTTGTCTATGAGTTGGCTGCTGGAGGTGAATGTGCCCATTTGAACTTTGGAAGTACGATCGGTCAGGTAGCTCCTGAGTCAGTTCAGTGCGGTGCCCCCGACACCCAACTCCCGCAGGCGATTCAAAAGAGTGCTGTGGGAGATGGTATCGAAGGCAGCCGACAGGTGGGTATATAGGCATGTTCTAGCTTGGTGTCACAGGTGCGGTCATTCAGGTAAAGCGTCAAAGGGAGCAAGTGAAGGGTCCTTTCATGTTGTGTGGTGTGGCGCTCCAGCAGAGAGTTGTAGGGTGTCCGGGGTGCAAAGCACAAAGGAGATTGGTGGGTTAGTGGTGGGCTGGGGGATCAGGGTTTCTGCTGCCGGGTACAGTCCAGGCAGAAGGGAGGAGTCCAGCTAGTACATAACTATGTTCTCCACTTATAGAGGGCTTTGCCATTTCAAGCGTCTCAGCTTTGGAGTATCCTCAGCGGCCGAGGTCTTTCAAGACACAATCAGAGAGATGCTGTTGGGTCTGGTCGGCATGATCAATGTCAGTGATGACATTCTCATTTTCTCCAGCACCGTGGAAGATCATCACTCCCGACTCAAAGACACCTTATGTCGCCTGGCAGACTGTAGGCTGACCCTCCACTGGCACAAATGCCTGTTCTACACCAATGAAATTAAATTCTTCAGATACAGGTTCTCTGCGGAAGGCCTCCAAGTATATCCCAAGAAAATTGAGGCCTTCAAGACAACCTCTGTCCCAGTCACCCCTTTTGAGTTTCGCACTTTTCTTGGAATGCCAAATTACTGCAGCCGTTTAATTCCTTAGCTCGCCACACTGTCAGAGCCTCTGAGAATACTCACAAGGAAAGATGTCCAATGGGAGTTTAGTGGCAAAGCAGCAAAGGCATTCACTGATGTCAAGGAGGCCCTGCTGCATGACGCCACCATGGCATATTTTGACCCGGCCAGAAGAACTGAACTGATTGGGGACGTGAGTCCTGTAGGGCTTGGAGCCATGCTGCTACAGATGAAAGGGGAAGGCTAGTGGGTCCGCATAGCATACGCGTGCTGGGCCCTGACACCTGTAGAAACTCGCTATGCACAAATCGTGAGAGAAGCTCTAGCCATTTGATGGGCCTGCAAGCATTTCCACCTCTACTTGTGTGGGCAGAGATTTCAAGTGGTGACTGATCAGAAACCCCTGGTGTCTTTATTCGCTGGGATGGCCTGCAATGGTCCACTGAGAATTGAAAGATGGACCATACAGTTTCAGTAATATTCATTTGAGGTGACCTATCGCTCTGGGGTCAACAAACCTGCAGATTACCTTTCGCTGCATCCAGTGATGGTGAAGGTAGGACCATACCAAAAGGATAACCTGGGGAAGGAAGATTTTGTAAAGGTGGTCACAGAAGGAGCGTGTCCCCGCGCACTCTCTTTGTCTGAGATAGCCGAACATACCCAAGCAGACAAGTGTCTACAGAAAGTAAAGGATGCACTAAGGAGCCACCGGTGGAGGAACTTCCTTGATGGGGCGGGAGGGATGACACCTGAAGAACAAATGATGCAAACCCAGCTGTGGTGATGTTGAGATGATCTCAGCAAGAGCGAAGAGGGTCTTGTGCTGTGGGGTCACCAAATCGTCATTCCCCATACATTATGGGACAGAACAGTAGAGCTAGCACATCAGGGACACCAGGGCGTTGTCAAAACTAAAGCGCGGCTGAGAAGCAAGGTGTGGTTCCCCAACATGGAGCGTTTGGTTGAGGAGAAAGTCAAGACATGCCACTCATGCATCATTATGGGAGGTGAGTCTCCCATCACCCGATCCTCCCTGAGGGGGCCTGCACCCAGCCTTGGTCATCCCTTAGTATGCACTCCAGCAGTTTTCCCGATGACCGAATGAGACTAGTCATAATGGACAGTTAGACCAAACTCCCTGCCATGGCGGTGGTCATCTCAATGGCATTCAGTTGTGTACAGCCCGCCCTGGAGAAAATATTTTCATTGCCTGGCATGCCAAAGGAGATCAAGGCCAACAATGGCCCTGCCTTTCAAGGTCAAGAGTTCCGAGATTACCTCCACCAAATAAACATCCGGCATCACCACATCACCCCAGTCTGGCCTCAGGCAATTGGAGAGGTGGAGCGTTTAATTGAGGACATTAAACAAGGACCTGCGAATTGGAATAGAGCGGGGTGAGAATCCTGAGTGTAGCTTACACCAGTTTCTATGCGCTCATCAACAATCGCCCCATAGCACTACTGGGTGTGCTCCGAGTGACCTCTTGATGAAAAGACCGGTGCAAAATGTCCTGCCTGCCAGGCCACACTGGCAACCTACTGTTCTCGATGAACATGCAGCTCAGGAACGAAGAAAGGCAAACAATGAGAGAGCCATGATTGGAGAGCAGTGAGCCCCACCCTAAAAGTGGGCGACCGCGTAGCCATCAAGGATCACCACCCAGGGTGAAAGTTTTGAATCCCCTTTGAAAGAGAGGCATGGGAAGTGGTGCAAATAAAATGAACCATTGTGACAGTAAAAACAGAGGTAGCATAAAAGTATTGAGGAATGTGTCATGGTTCAGAAAACTTCCAGGCAGTCGACCACATGAAAGTGGAGATGGTGAACTCGAGTGGGAATCTGACAGAAGCATGAACAGTCCCAGTCCGGGTGGAATCCAGGATCCGGTGCAAGAGGGCCTAAGTCCCAGTGATTGAGGTGTGCCAAGCAATGGGAGACAAGCCGACGAGATTGAGGGCAATTGCACCAGTCAGTCAGACTATGGAGCGAATGTGAGCATCAGGGGTGGCCCCTATCTCCTACGGCAAAACCCCAACAGAGTCAGAGGCTCCGGGACTATGTGTGCAGCACATAGGCGCAGAGTGGGACCGTTTGCTGCGAAGGGCTGCCGCCCCGTCTGACCCAGCGGCTGAACATTTGATAATGACAATATCTTGTTTAACAATCATGTTTGGTCTTTGTTTTTATTTTCGGTCCAGTTACTGAAGGTTATAAGGGATGAAGTGAGCCACCCGGCCACAATATGCCCCTTGTACATCACACGCTTCCCGAGGGAGGGCAGCCCTCGGGAATAAATAAAAGGGCACCTGACCCCTCGAGGTCAGAGTGCATGAATCACACAAGCACTGAGTGGGATCCATCTGTGGGCTATATCCGTGACCGATGTAGGCATAGACTGGGTGGGCCTGAGTTTACAGAGGCCACATTTTATTTTTCTATCTGTACTGTAAAGTGAGGGAATTTGAACACACTCACACTGTGTTGGACCTTATGAAATGAGAAGACTATGCATAGCATGTCAAATATTTTCACACACACGTACTTATGACAATTTTCTGTTTTTCAGACTAAATTTTACATGCGCTATCAATTTACCACAAAGCATGTGAATAAGAGGCTATATTGACTTTTGGGGCTTGATGCACAAAAACATTTTGACATGATAGTCATAACTTTATAATTTCACTACTGCAAAGGCATTTTTGCATGCTCAATTAATGGTACATTATTGATTCTCATGAATTTGAAAAGTTTGCAACCCTACACCCAGTCAAGTAATAAACCTACAAGTGCAGATGTTCGAGTTTTCAAAGATTAGAAACCTTTACCCTGAAGTGTGACAGGGACAAATGTTTTCGTGTTTTCATTTAGATTGAACTAATTATAAACCCAAAATTCACTCTATTGTTATGTAACAGATAAGACCAATATATTAATGGAATACAATTAGGGCTCGATTACGATGTCGGGTGGACCTGAGTCCGCCCGACACCGTCGTTATCCCGGGACCGACCGACCTCCAGTCGGCGGTCCCGACACCGCTATTACGATGCGACCGGATATGGTGCGGTCGCATTCTCCCATTTCTCTATTGGAGCTTGTGTTACGGCCATAAACTGGGCATAAAGCACAAGCTCCCATAGAGAAATGGTACATTCTGTTAATCCCTACAACCCATGGCTGACACCCCAAGTTGCCTGCCACAAGGTACAAGGATTAACAGGAGGCACCATAGGTGCCCCCTCAGCCCTAACCGGAGTCCTCATGGAAAGCCTGTGGGAAACCGAGGATCATAATCCCGAAGAGGAAATGCCTTCCTATGGGATTACGGGCCTGTCTTCAACTAGATAACGGGCTCCTGGAGCCCTTCAGAAGCCAGTCAGAAAGACCAGCGGGTTTCAATTCCGACCGGCTGTATTGTAATCATCCGGTCGGAATTGAAACCGACGATCTTGGTCTTAAAGCCTCTGACCTAAGATCATAATAGGCCCCTTAGCATCAATTAACGTGTTGGCAATTTATAAGAAGTACTGTGCAATAAGTGTGGATATCGGACATCGACAAATATGAATATTATAATGCAGTGTGAATTCAGCGGTGAATAAACTTTTATGACATTTTTACCACACCAGTGACAAGGCTAAAACTGCATCACAGCATATAAACTGTCCCCATTACCACCACAAACCCTGAGTGTAAACATGGAGGTAAAAATGTGTAAAAGCATGTAATTATGGTGGTATGCTATGTGCCATTTACATCAAAAGAAATGCTAAATTGGAGGTAAAGCAACGTTTTTTTGCTATTTGGTTACACCTCCTAATTTAGCACTTTTATTTAAATACTGTTGTGCTTCATTTAGCTTTGTGATCTTGGATGATCCATATTTTAGTGTATTATAGGTCAAGACATATTGTGCCACATGTTGTTATTTTTCCCTCTTTTTGAAAGACTGTGTGATCTGCATAGAAAGTGCTTTAACCCACTAAACTACTATACAATGGTTTGGCACTCAAATGTGGTTAAAAGTCGACTCCTTCCCCTTCAATCCTGTGTTTAAAAGGCCGTAAATTGTTTCTATAAGTCGCATATCAGAAGTATAATGCTTACTAGATGCACACTGTTAGATGCTACTAAAAAAAACTGTGCATTCATTTGAACTCATGGCTATGAAAGTCTGACTGAAACACCCAGGCTCGTGTCATATCTTTCTATAGAAAAAGAACAACTAGTGGTTGCTCCTAGTACTATACTACTATGCTTGTAATGGAACAAATCCATTTGTGAATAACTAATATTGCTATTTTAAGCATGGGACAACCCTACCTAGTCAGTTACAAGTACTATATTATAAACTCCTGAGCATATAAAAAGAATGCAAAAGGGAAAACCGCAGATGAAGCCGTGCTTATTACAATGATGGTGCTACACTTGTGGATAATGTAGAAATAGTTATTTAAAACTTAGGGGCATATTATCAAGGGCTTTATCGCCGCTTTAGCGGCACTTTTTGCCGCTAAAGCGGCGATAATTTTATCGCCCTATCAGCAAGCTGTCGCTAACAGGCGTTAGCGACAGCTTTCAGGCGTTAGCGGCCGGTTTTACTATCGCCTTGCATGCCAGCGATAATTATCGCTAATGACATGCAAGGTAGGCGTTCCCACTAAAAGCGACTGAAAACAGTCGCTAACACAACTAACCCCTATTAACAAGGCAGGCGAAGCGATAAAATAAATCCGCGCTAAGCGCGTTTATCGCTAGATTTTAACACCTGATACTGAGGATGACTTACCTGTTTAAAGTATAGGAGGTGGATTGTCAGGCTGAATCCATCCTTGCGTTAATGCGAGAATATCGCTGCTTTTCCAGCGATATTCTCACATTTTAGCCGCTATCGCTGGAAATGTTATCGCTATGGAGATAAACCTTGTTAATAGGGTGTTATCTCAGCGATATTTTCCAGCGATAGGCAGCGTTAAAAAAATTTGCGCTAAGCGCGGTTAGCGATAAATATCGCTATTTCTTGATAATATGCCCCTTAATATTTTTGTCCAAGTAATAAATGTGTATACAAGTGGCTGAAAGTATAAAGTTCCAGGCCGAGGACTTGAGCTCATAATGAATATAAGTCCAATAGACGACTCAAAGCCACATGTACAATGTTGATGTTTTGGCCCCAGTGATAAACTCATAGAGTCATCATCAGGATACACACATTGTTTGGGTTAGGCTGGTCTTCAGTGTGAGCCAAGAAAAGGAGAGTTTTTCGGTTATAGGAGAGGCTTTCGATTCACAATTGCTCCTACAACCGTTCACATGAGTTCTACTTCTGTTTTATTTAGAAGTAAGCAATTTCAGGGTGGCCGCAATGGTCCCTCCTGCCCACTTTTGTTTGCCAGCTCCAGCATTCCCTGTTTCTTTATTGAGGTACACATACGTCCCCATTCCAGCCCTAGCCCCAGGTCCCCTCCTCTCCCTCGTAAGCAAACTACCACAACAGCGAGTGGAACCTCATTGGTCTGAAAGGGCATTGGTGGAATATAAATATATGGAGTGTCAGGTATTTGCCTAATGATTGGACACCATTTTGGCCACATCCCAGAATAAATATTCTTAATATCAAGAAGACAAAAGAAATACTTTGGGCATTAGGAGCATATTTGCAAAAACTTCGCGCAGTAGCTGCTGCCAAGTTGTTCATACAAATGTACGGATCACTGACAGAATATCGAGGAGCAAAATATCGACCTGGCAAAATATCGAGGAAAAAATATAGAATGCCAGAATATCGAATTCCTATCTACAAACAGGTAAGTACAAAAATATCGAATCCAAAATATCGTTATAAAAAATATAGTCAAAATATCGAATTTTTTAAATGTCTTAAAAGTAATGTAAAATTAATAAAATAATACATATAATTAACTAAAACATACTTAAAAATACTTAAACAACCTTAATATTAATAAATATTTAATGTAAGTTAAAAAAAATAAACATGCATTTTTATTTTTTAATACATATATATATTAACGTAATATTAATAACAAATATTCAATATTTTTAACGTAGGATAGCGGGAGGGTAAAATTTACTATTCCCACTCCAGTGAGTGCAACAGTAGGGAAAGCGTTGGATAGCGGTAGGGTAAAAATTACTATTCCCACTCCAGTGAGTGCAACAGTAGGGAAAGCGTTGGATAGCGTAGGGGTAAAAATTACTATTCCCACTCCAGAGAGTACAACAGTAGGGAAATCGTTGGATAGCGTAGGGATAAAAATTACTATTCCCACTCCAGAGAGTGCAACAGTAGGGAAAGTGTTGGATAGCGTAGGGGTAAAAATTACTATTCCCACTCCAGTGAGTGCAACAGTAGGGAAAGCGTTGGATAGCGGGAGGGTAAAAATTACTATTCCCACTCCAGAGAGTGCAACAGTAGGGAAAGCGTTGGATAGCGTAGGGGTAAAAATTACTATTCCCACTCCAGTGAGTGCAACAGTAGGGAAAGCGTTGGATAGCGGGAGGGTAAAAATTACTATTCCCACTCCAGAGAGTGCAACAGTAGGGAAAGCGTTGGATAGCGTAGGGGTAAAAATTACTATTCCCACTCCAGAGAGTGCAACAGTAGGGAAAGCGTTGTATAGCGTAGGGGTAAAAATTACTATTCCCACTCCAGAGAGTGCAACAGTAGGGAAAGCGTTGGATAGCAGGAGGGTAAAAATTACTATTCCCACTCCAGAGAGTGCAACAGTAGGCAAAGCGTTGGATAGCGTAGGGGTAAAAATTACTATTCCCACTCCAGTGAGTGCAACAGTAGGGAAAGCGTTGGATATCATAGGGTAAAAATTACTATTCCCACTCCAGTGAGTGCAACAGTAGGGAAAGTAATGATTTAATATTTAAATTTAAAAAAAAATTATTTATACCAATAAAAAATTAATTAAAATTAACTACCAATTACAACATATTTAATAATTAATTAATTATGAATACCAATAAATATTATTTATTAAAAATTAATTACCTATTAATAATTAATTAACAACCAATTAATTTTCAATACCAAAAAATAATAAGTAATACAAAATGTTTACCAATTAATAATTAATTAACAGTAAATTAATTATCAATACACAAAAATATTTTCAATAATTATTTAATTACAATTAAATTACTTCCCACCCTATTCCCCTATAAACCCACAACCCGCTCCGATAATAATAAATTAATACAATTAATATAATTATCAATTAATCAGTTAATAAAAATTAATTACCAATTAATACAAATTAATTAACAATTAATAAAAATGTATTACCAAATAAAAATTAATTAACAATAAATTAATAATCAATACCAATAAATAAAAATAAATAATTACTGAATTACAATTAAATTACTTCCCACCCTATTCCCCTATAAACCCACAACCCGCTCTGAATAATAAATTAATACAATTAATATAATTATCAATTAAAAAATTAATAAAAATTAATTACCAATTAATAAAAATTAATTACCAATTAATAAAAATTAATGACCAATTAATAATTAATTAACAATGAATTATTTATCAATACCAATAAATAAAATTAAATAATTACTTAATTACAATTAAATTACTTCTCACCCTATTCCCCTATAAACCCACAACCGCTACAGAACTAAAACGCAAAATTAAATTAAAAATAATTAATAATTCCTAAAAATTTATATTTAATTTACTATAATTAAATTACTTCCCACCCTATTCCCCTATAAACCCACAACCCGCTACGGAATTAAATTACGCAAAAATTAAATAACATAAAATTCATTACTTAAAAAAATTAAAACATACATTACAAAAATAATACATACTTTTAACACATATACTAACACTTAAAACAATATTAAAAACATCGATATTTTTAACAACTATATTATGACTGTCGATATTGTGACATTCGATATTTCTTACCTGAATTTCGATATTCTGCACCACTATATTTTGGCAATTCGATATTCTGTCCATTCTATATAAAAAACTCGATATTTTGGCAATTCGATATTCAAAATTTGATATTATGTCTGTTCGCCAAATGTACATTGGTTAGCAACTAAACGTCCACCCCCACTCTATGGCGGTCCTCCAGAGTCTATGGGACAAGATTCAATTGCTGGGCTTTTCGGGCAGCAAAGGTTTTAAGTCACCAGCACTTACTTGACTTTTTTTTAGTTTTTTTGTATTTTGGTATGCTGAATGAGGCCCTAAGTGACTGAGTACAAATTTCACAACGGGTAGGGCAGGCACAGTAGGGAAAGCAGGAGATATATGACTGTTTATGTCCCTTCACTTGTCTGGAAAACAACTGTGGTAGGAATTGTCACAAGTTACTACATTATGTGCACCAGTGCCACTGCAGAGATGACATGCCAACGCTATCATTAGTTTACCATTTTCTTTACAGCTACCATGATATCCCTAGCCACGGCGGTGCTGAATCAATAGATCATGATCACGCCTGGTGCCTAATTCTGGATTCCCTAAATACGGCTTGTTAACGCATACCCCCGGAGTTACCATCCCTTTAGAATTGAGGAATTATTTTGGGAAGTGGTAATGCTGGGTCAGACTTCCACAGTAATTCTTCATTTTTCCTGGAAGCTGTTCCCAAAGTCTTCATCTGGTTTTAGCAGCCAAAGTTTTTGAGTGAAAAAAACGGATCTGTACTGCTGTTTCCTGCCCCATCAGGATTAAGATGCATCTTGCAATCAAGGCCCTGATAGCTGTCAGAGGTAAAATGGAGTCACTGTGTGCTCCATAACTGGGATCTAAAAAATAGCAGTCCTGCGCTTTGGTTTAACCACATCATCCATTCCAAAAATTGCATTGTTGGTCCACTTCAAGAGAATCAATAGAACTAACACAACTACAGCCTGATGTATAAAGGTAATATGTGGTCACAAAGCGTGCAATGTAGAAAATCACAGGGCACGCGGTCCAAATACCTTTTTACTATTTACAAAAGCCCTTTTACAAGTCAAAAAAGCCTTTCTGCCTCACAAAAGGGGTTTTGAGACACTGTCAAATTGGAAATGGGAGGGTGTGAGAGAGGCCTCACCTTCCAATCTGCAATTTGGAGAGGAATGTATCAATGTTTGTCTCTGTAGTTGCATTCACAATCCATTGATCAGATGCCAACACCTCAAAGCGGGTGGTATTCGATTGGTAAAGGGGGAGATGTTCCGGTGGGACATCCTCGCATTTGAGAACCGTAACATCGGATTGTGGGGAATAGGCAATGGTCCAGAGGACGTATGCCTTCCCTCCCCAATGTCTACAAAAATGGGAAACTTTAAATAAAAAAAACAAAAAAAAAACATGCGTTCTATTAGTAGCCATGGACTGCTTTTAAAAAGAAATGAAAGAAATGTTTTGCTATGCAAGTATGGAGGTCTGCTGTCCCTTGCAAGGCTCCGTCCCTGTATTTGAGATCAACCTCAGGAGGTCAAAGACTGCGACCTGCCTAATTAATATTGACTAGGTACGTCATGTTGCAACTCCTTACGAAGGTACATTTTATGATGCAACCTATTAATATTTAGGTTGCATCACAAACTGCATTCCCATCCGCAAACCATTTGGTGTGCAAATTGCTCATCCCGACTTTGCAAAAGGAAATAGCGCCTCAGGTCCTAAATGGGTAATGAGAAGGTGAAGAACTGGAATTGGTAATACCTGGTGACATGAGGCACTCGGTCACACTACTGGAAAGGGCTATCAGACACATATAAGTAATATGAATATTGGTCACTGCTAAAACGTTGCTTAATTTGTTGAGATTTCGAAACCCTGTTTAATGTGCAGCAAGAACAGAGTGGCCCAGACTCTGGTGCGTCTCTGAAACGTTTTTGTCAACATTAGGCAATAACTAAATCTGCCGTCATTGGATTCACCTACAAAAGAAAGTGTAATACAAATATGGGATTTATTTATTTATTAAATTTTTTTTTGTGTGTCCAAACAGGTTTTTGCAGCGTGTATAATTGTAAACTATGGGAGCTATCTATTTATTTGAAAACAGATTGGAATGTAATGGCAATTGCACCTACTTGCTCCAAAACAAGAAGCAAAGCAGACATGCATAATTGTTCATTATCAATCTTCAACATCTGTCTTTATGTATCTCATTTCTCTTTAATATCAAATTAACAATAAAATGTCTGTCAGTGCTTTTATTAGCAAGGAATCAAAGCAGTTAGGAAAACCTGTTTATTATTCATACAATTGATACAAGTCTGTGAACATTATAGCATGTTTTCAAGTTTTGTGAATAATCTGTTCATTCATTATCTACAATACATTTGAGCGAAAAAAGAATCGGACAAACAAGACTAATTGTGGTTAAATGGCATATTGTACAGATGCATATTATGTAGTTCAGCATCACTTTTCATATCTCTGTTTTATTTAAATGCTTATAGTTGCCAAGTCACAGACAGGAAAGCTAGAACATAGTGAACTCCGAATAGTCCTAGTTGGCATATTCTTTAAAAATAATATTTTCAATGCGATTTCTACTGTCTTAGCTTTTGACATTTCGTAGCATGCAACCATTGCCCAATGTAATGTTATCTTTTTTTATCAAACTCAGAAGGATGAAGGGCTTAGTTAGCTCTGCAGGGACTTTTATTGGGAGTCGGTTGCACACAATTGCCTGCCAAGTGCACTTAAGTCACCAAAGCTATCTAACTAGCAATAGTTACAGTGCTTAATTTGTAAAAAACATGAGTGCAGGGGCCCAAAGTTTTAGACAGGGGCATGGAGCCAACACTGACAAATGGTGGGATGATTGAATACTAAGGCTAAATTCACACAGAATGAGTGTGTTGTTCCTTTAGTGAATCAACACAACCATGGTGTTGGTACTACAGGTCTGACTTAAAGGGCATCCTTGTTAGGATGCACAAGCCCTCACGTACCAAAGTGGCATGCTTCATCAATGGGCCAGGCTCCTCACTGGGCGGTCGCTGCAATGCCTAGTGGGCCACTATGAATGGGCGATTTGCCTCAATCCGCTCACAAATTGAAAAGGTTGAGTGTTGCCCTATGCCTGACTTGGAAGGGATCGAGATAGATTGGTATGTGAAGTTAAAATTGGCTATGGGTTAATAACTGCCAGACTTATTGTTTAGAAAAAACCCAATGCCAAGCTAAAAAACAGGGATAAGAACCTTAAAGGGAAACAATGGACCTTTGGTTCTTGAAAATAGGGTCAACATGTTTCATGCAATATCTGGTCCTGTGAGTCAATGGCAATTCATCAAGACCAAGTTATGTAACCTAATCTACCTTAGGAATACGTGAATGTGTGTGTGTTAGAAAAATATTCCTATGTGGTTTCACTATTATAGTGATTAAATGCAAATTAAAAAAATATGGGAAATTTATCTCACATTGAAGATCAGGAATCGGTCCTGAAATCCATTATTTAGAAACTGATGAGCCCCTTAGAGTGCCATGGAGCCACTTCATAGGCTTGCAAATTGCATTGTAGAGAAGCGTGGTCGGGAACCTACCAGCTTGAATGCACTCAGAAAAGTAATTGGATTTCTTTCTGAACAACAAAGTCTGGCAGTTATTAACCCATAGCCAATTTTACCTACATATCCCGATCTGCCTCTCTCCCTTTTGAGTCAGGCATAGGGCAACATTCAACTGTCTCAATTTTGAGCGGATTGAGTTAAAGATCTCCGGCAAAGAGCCCCTTCGTAGGGACCCGAAGGGCACTGCAGTGCCCCCCCAATGAGGCGCACGGCCCAATGATGAAGCATTTCATTTCGGTGGGTGAGGGTTTGTGCATCCTAAAGAGGATGCCTTTAAGCCTGACCTCTAGTACCAACACCATTGTTGTGTTGATTCACTAAGGTAACAGCACACTCATTCTGTGTCAATTTTGTGAGGAAGGATGAATGTGTGCTGGAACTAAAATAATTCCCCTAATGCACCCTCTTTTTTGTTTGAATACCAAGGCTGCCTTGTCTTCATTCCACCTCATGCCTCTTTCTGCTACCACTCTACACTTCCTGTACCCTCCACTCACTCATGCAAGACATTTAATCCCTGCCTTCTCCCTTTTCCACTACTTCCCTATCTTTCTCTCCCTTTTTCTTTGTTCATTTACTTTTTTCTCTCGATCCATGTGTCAAAGTTTAATGATAAACAAAGTTGTAGTTGACAAAAAAGTGTGTCCAGGTTTTAAAAAATACATTTAAATTACTTTGCAGACCCTTCTGAAAAGGAACTGCACCAAAATAAATAGTTTTAGTAATTTTCTTTTTTAAAGATTTGCGGCTGTACAGTCACCACAAGTTTAGATGATGACACCATTATCCATTGACTGTTTTATAGGCAATGATTTCTTTATCAATGTTGTCTCCATTTTGTTTGGTATCAGTCCTTATTTCACGATTGTCTACAGGAAGTTAGAGTGTCTGGCCCCAAAACTAGTTCACCAGGGCACCAGAATTTGCACATGATGCACTTAGAACAATTACTGCTGATGCTCTACTCAGGGCCGGTTCTAGGATTTGCGGGGCCCCGGGCAAAAAGGGAATGTGCGAGGCCCCTCTAATTTACATAAGTGACACCTTCAGGGCTCCGGAAGCTGCTTTGTGCAGACTCCTCCTGGGTCGCAGCTCCTCCTCTCAGCCTCCTACAACCACCTCTTTTACAGCTCCTATCGAGCTGAAGGTGTGAGAATTGTTTGTGGGCTATAAGTGAAAACCATGGGGGCGCTAAAGTGCTGGACAATGGGCGTCCTGCAGTGTCTCTGAATGGTCTCCTTGCAATTGGCACAAGAGGAAGTGTCTCCCTCCCCTAGGCCTCCCGACACCATCCCTGAGAGGCCCGGGGAGGGGGGCCCCTCCCATGGACCCTAATTGCAAGGAGACACATTTCTTTCAAATGGATCGCCAGGGAAACAACAGGACACACCATTGATGTGGGGCCCCATGCTGGTGGGCCGAGTGCGAAGCCCTGGGCAGCTGCCCACACTGCCCATGCCTAGTGCCGGCCCTGGAGCCTACTAGTACTCTGCATCAGCTCTGCCTTGCTTTTTATATTTGTAATGGAGGGCGTGGCTAAGAGTCTCTATCACTTGGCAGCTGGATCCAAAGCCAGTGTGTTCCCGGGTCTCCAGCACAATGCCAAACAAGGTAAAACCGCGATCTCCCGAATACACCTGTAACATACCCATGTTGGATCATCATAATAAAGTGCTGCTGTAGGGTATTCAGGTAAATCATTGGGCAGGCCCACATGAACAACCATTCAACGAGTTGCAGATGTGCCTTGCCTTTTATAGGTGCAGTGGTGGATGGTGATAAGCAGTGGTTGAAGTGGGCAGGATCTATTGGGAACATGCTCCCAATTTTTTTTATATTTAAAAACCTGTTCCCCTACATTTTGTTGGAAAAAATAAACAGTACTGAATGGTTTATGCTGATCTTGAGGTGCCTCTCACTGAAAGGGCAGGAAGGGGATATCCTGCACCGTGAAGATGTTGGAGCTTTTTTCTGGGTTTATATTTTTGATGGAAAATATTAATGGTAATTGTTTTATGTTAAATCCAAAACGCAAATGCTGAATTAGAATGATTCCTTCTCTGTGTTGCTGCAGTTGTTGGTGGTGCTGCTGGGGTGGGACTACATCCCCCAGCAGCCAATCGGAAGCACAGGCGGGGAGGTCGCCAGAACTCATGCTTTTAAGCACTTTCAGTGTCCCCAGCGCAAAACACGTGCGGGATGCACCTGAGCGCATGCCTGGACAAAGACCGGGATGGTTGAGGGCCCATCTGCGCCCGTCTGAGCCTGGAGGCGGTCAGGCCAGGCCCCTTCTCTTGGCCCTATTTTTCATTTTGTGGCTGATCTATGAGGTCGCAACCTGGGGGATAGGAATTGGATTTATATCTTCCTGTTTCTTGCCAAAGCTGTGACCTGTTTAACAGTGAAGTCAGGGGAATCACGGGAGCTGGTTAGGGGTGCTGGTGTTGGCCTACCCCAGCTCCTTGTTGATTCTTTCTTTTTCCTTGTAGGTAACTGACCCCCCACGTTAAAACAGTCAAGCGCAAGTTGGGGGCCGTAATCTTGACAAAACTAGGAAATCTACCAGCAATTCTACCCTTGATGGTTTCATTGAAAGGGTGATGGGCGTGATTGACAAAGAGATCCAGCTTACAGAGAGGAGGTTATCTCTTGTGTCTGATAGCCCTGTTTTGCCTGCATTTACCAACAACAGGGACACATCGGCACCCACTGGAAAGTAACCAAGTTGTAGAACTGGAGATTCCATCATTTTATCCACTCCGGACCGTGCACTTATATCTAACCCTGCTGTTGCTACTAGTGCTGATCACTGCAAAGTACAACAAGAAAGGTAAACAAGAGTTACTCAGTCTACCCTCCTGGCTCCTCACCTTAGTGACCTTATTTGCACCTCATCTGCTCCATCAACTGGATTTGATATCAATGATCATATTATAAACCTGACTAACTCCTTTCAATCCATTCTGACTGCCAGCCTCTCCCCAGTCCTTGCTCGTCTGTCTGCCATCAAGAGCAAGCTCTCTGAGCTTTTGGGGTCTGAGTCTGGCCTACGTGGTAGAGGGGAATCAATGCCTACAGCTGTAGCTTCAGCCCCATAGTTTACAGCACCACTGTCTCTGCCCAGGGCTCATGCGCAAGTGTCTCTATTGCCTTGTTTAGCACTATCTGTAGCCCCTCGTGAGGCTTCTACTTCAATCCATCCTACAGGTCCCCTCCTTTGTCTGGATCTGCCAGCTCACTGTGCACGAGCTGATGATCAACTACTGCCAGTTATGGATCATCATAGGGGGGGCTTTCTCGAATGTAATCTACCACCAGCAGCTTGCCCTTTTGGGATGATACTTGCTAGGCTAATGCCGCAGACAGCTGAGACTACTGGGCAGCTAATGAGCAAAGCTACCCACTGGTCATATTCACATGTCAGATGTAAATCTAATTTGTTTCCTGATGTTTTGTTTGCTTGCAGAGTCCCTTGGGTTGTTCCAATGAGAACGGAGTTGGAAGGGGACTGTGTAACTGTAGAGTTTGCTAAACAATCTGTTGTAGAAGATCTGATGTGTGCTGTTTATTTATGCTTAGTGTGGCACAAAATTGTGAAGGTTCTGTCATTAGGGTATTTTTACAGATTTGTGAAATCAAGAGGTGGCATAGTGCGTAAGAAGGTGACCAGCGGATCGACCTGCGAGCGGGTATTGAACGATCTATATTCAGTGTCTACGACCAACCGTTTTTCCACCTTGGCCGATATTTGCAGTTCTGACTGACTCTGCTATGTTTCCTCTCTGCAGTCCATTGTAGAATATTATACAGTCAGGGGTACTGACTATATCGACGCGGTTAGGGTTCTCATATCATTGGCAGTGCTCCCTCTGACCTTGGATGGGGCCTCTGAATGTAAGACCACTGAACCGTTATCAGGCCCCCCTGGTCAGGTTAAGGTCTTAAACTGGAACATAGCTGGACTTGCTGCTAAAATCCAGGTGAAGAACTGGGCGGACTTCGTTTCACTTTATGATGTTGTCATCCTGCAGGAGAGTTGGACTACCAGGGACCTATTTTGCGATGGCTTTACTTGCTATTCTTTCCCTGCCACCACCTCTGGTTTTGGAAGCGCCCGATCAAGGCTTGCAGTATGGTTCAAAACGACCTTTGATGTGTTTTCTTGCCAATTCCCACCAATAACTGGTTAATCCAAGCATTTCATGTTAAGTGTCAAAACCTTTTAGTTTTGCAATTATTAATTTTTATAATGACAATTTTTCTACTAAGCCCTAATCTTGTCTCTTTTTTGATTTTATTTATAACTTAGAATATAATCATCCATATTATGTTCAAGGTATAATTGAATTCTGGCTGGGGATTTTAATGCCAAATTGGGATCAGAGGAGGGTGGTTCTGCTGGCCTCGAATCTTATGTTTTCAATTCCTCTTCTGTGGCCGCCCCCGTTTGTACCAGAGATCACAGGGGCTGGATCTTATCCCCTTGCTTATCTAGATACCGTTTATGTAATATGCTTGAGTGGATCAACCCTCACTGTTCTGCAACACCCAGCTTTGTAGGGGGGTTGGGTGCCTCAACCACCGATTTTATATTTGTCAGCAGAAATATGCTGGGGCTTCTGCAGGATGGCACAGCAATTCCCAGTATCTTCAGAGACCACAATCCCCTTTGTATTATTTTGTCATGTCCAATGATTGGCTCTCGTGATATCTCGGTGGGTGGGACAAATCTCATACCGAGCAGTGATGGGCTGAGGCAGGCTTGGAACTCAGCCAACCTGAACGATGTACTGTTGCAGCTTTGTTTAAACCATTTACATTTGATTTTTGATTGTTTGATTCTGATCTTCAACCACTTTAATAGCAGGCAGTCATTTGACATCTTAGAGTAAATCATTAAAAAATATCTTATGAAGCTGAATGTAACTGCTAAGCCAGGTGCCCACTCGTGATTTGATAAGGTCTGCAAGTAGGCTAATCGTTCTTTACAGAGTGCCTCCTGGAGAAGAACCTCCATGTTAGCTACTAGTAGAAGAAAGGCCGAAGCTTAGGGCGGAAACCTGGGGCACTCTGGTTACTCCCTATAAGGTTAGCAATATGAGCCTGTTTTGGCATACTGTGAATAATAGTCTTCTGTTAAAGTCTGGTTCTAACCGTATTGGTGATAACATCTGTGCCGATTCCTGGGTGGAGCATATCAAGCAAGTTTATCATACACCTGGCGATGCTAGTGATGAGATTTATCCTTGTATGTCTGCCTACCCATTAGATATTGAATTTTCTGTGGAGGAAGTTGCTGAAGCCATCCTCGGCAGCTCTATACGTAACGCCCCGGGGCTTGATGGGGTACCTAGGGATCTGTATAAGTTGGAAGTGGATCTGGGGGCCCAAACTCTGACAAATTATGCTACTCTGGCCGGCAAGACCAGCCTGACCAAATCGTGGTGTTTGTGTCAGAAAGCACCTTAATGTAATTCACCAGGAGCCGAAGATGAACCCAAAGCCCCTCCACTAGTGCCCACGCCTACTGAAATTGTATCTGTTTGCGCAGGGCAACTTCAGGGGGGAAAGGGGAAGTGGTTAGAGAAGAGAGACTGCCTTGCAGAGGAGGTATTCTCAGCTCTTCTTATTCTGGCCTCCTTCTATTCTTCCTATTATGGGTTCTGCAATGTGGTACCTGCAAGGAATAGAAATCATACAATACACAGTATGGTATACACCCTTGCATTTGTCTCGTTCCAAACTATTACAGCTTGTCTATTATTGTTCCTGTCTTTAAAAAAGGGAATAGGGCTTCTCCTTGCTGTTATAGGCCTTTATCTCTTTTGTGCTCTTTGGTGAAAATTATTGGCAGGGCTGTCCTCAATAGGTTGATTTCTTGGGCCTCTGACAATCATATCATCACTGATGACTAATATAGTTTTAGGCATGGTCTGGGCACTCAAGAACAGTGCCTTAATTTATATCTTTAATTCAGAAATATACTGTGGCAGAAGGTGGACCTTTTAATTTGGCTTGGACCTTAGATAGTGTAGTCAGATCCAAATTGTGGGAGGTCCTTTTATACTTTGGTCTTGACTATGGTTTGGTGTCCTTTTTACAAGCCCTGTAATTTGATCTTAGTGCCGCAGTTAGATATGGGCCTAATGGCTAGTGTACTAAGAGTTAAACCCTGGATATAGGTGTCAGGCAGGGCTACTTCCTTGCCCCTATACTTTTTCTGTTGTACATTAATGGCTTGGAAATGGCCCTGGTGGACGGGGGTAGGGACATGCCGACCACATGTGGACAGTGTGTCCCAGTTCTTTTATATGCACATGATGCAGTTTTAATGTTGCATGCAGTAAATGGTCTTCAGTTATTGATGGACACTTTCGTTAATTTGATGGTTGGACTGGGCCTTCACACAAATCATTTCAAGATTTTTATTATATCTGGTGGCACGAGGAACCCAAAAGTGCGCCATTTTGTTCTTCAGGGAATGCCCATCGGCCGAATCCATAACTTTTGACACCCAAGGGACTTGGGACCCTTGTCTTCAGCAGAGATGGTCTAGGTTTTGTAGTTTGGTGGGTTTTTTATTCAGCTTGGCCTCAAAAATAGGCTCCAAGCCTGTAGTGACTCTTGTCGAGATTTATAAAAGAAAGTGTCTACCAGTTCTCACCTATGGGTCTTGCCTATGAGAGTAAAAGGCTTTGAAGGAACTGCAGGACGAGGAAAACAGAGTGTGTAAACATATTCTGAGGGTGTCACCAGGGTGGTCTATTTATTCTGTTCATGAGAAACTTGGTCTGACATATGTTGCTGATGTCATCAATTTGGCTCCCTTGATGTTATGGTGTTCCATCTGGATCAACCCAGAGGCTTCCCTGAACTGTGATGTAATAAAGTACTGTCTTGCTTGTGACAGCGGCCTTCATATTCCCTGGCTCAGGTACATTAAGTTTGCGTGCGCCTCTGTGAGACAACCCGAGATTTTTAACTCCCAGTGACATCACTGCAAGGGATAAGGCCATTTGAACTATGGCATAAGGCATAGCTTCAGGTGGGAGTTGCAACACACACACATTCACTATACATGATGGATGTAAGCAGATAGTAGAGACTCTTACCTGAGAAAGTGGACAGGAATGACAGTGTGTGTGGGGCAGAATCGATTTCTGGTCGGTGGTAGCTGGGGTAGCACGGCATTGATTACATGGTAGACAATCCTCCAGAGTTAATATCGATACATCTTTTTTTCTGTGAGATAACCTTACAGCCTGCGCTTACATTTTGACCCATTAACAAGTTTTTCAATTGCACCCAGTCTTGTTGAGACAGAATCCATGAAAGCCGTCTTTTGACCTTTTAATTTTCCCAACATAGAGCAGATTGAGGGGGATCATTGTGGCCCTTGTCCCTCCTAGCAAGGGTCATGCAGTTTAGGAAGTTCAAGTCTGAGGGGAGCATTGCCCTTATTTCCCTTTGCCATATAATAAACCTTTGGCTTTTTAGCCGGGGGCAGCGAACATGAAGAGTTAATACTAAGCTTAGTGTCCAAATCATCCAAATTGTCCTATTGCTCTAACAATATCGGAGCATCTGAGGCACAGGGTTTGACCCTTTTTACACTATCCTGTGATTCTACTCGCAAGAGGCTCAGAAAAAGGTAATATTTTTGCCAAGTTACAGTTACTGTCAGTTGTACTAGTAATAAGCTCCTGTGTTGCCTTTTTACACTATATAGCTGCTCTGCTACAACATCAGTTTCAGAATTGATAACCCCCATCACATTGGTTAAAGAACTAGTGATGGATTTAGACATAAGGCATTCCTTACCAGGAGGTGGCGGGCTTTCCTTTTCCCCAATCTGCCAACAACTTAATGCAGCTCTGCGGAGCAGTTTGGACAAATCTCCAGGGCCAAGAGGAGTGGCCCAGTCCAGCCTCCTCTGGCATTGGTCGGTGCTTAGACAGACCTGCTCTTGGCCTAGTCTTTGGCAGGCACAGCCTGGGAGTGATGTGCGCCGGGTGGGAAGGACAATGCGCTATATGCGCTAGAGCCCCACCTCCACCAGGGCTCCTCCACAGGTCTACTTGGGTTTCTAGGCACTGTAGGCCTGCCCAGCCCCACTGTCAGCAACTAGGCATCCCATATTACAGAGAAGGAGAATGGACTGTATATGTGCTGAAACCTCATCTCCACCAGGGTTCCTCCGCAGGGGTGCATGGGTCTCTGGGCCCTGCAGTCCTGCCCAGACCCACCGTTAGCAACTAAGCATCCGGCACTGTGAGGAAAGAGAAGGTGCTAAATGCGCAGGAGCTCCACCCCCACCCGGGCTTCTCCTTAGGGGTGCAAGGGTTTCTGGGCTCTGTAGTCCTGCCCAGACACACCTGCAGCAACTTGGCGTCCTGCGCTGTGGGAAAGGAAAATGAGCTACATGCATAAGCAACTAGGCATCCTAATGTTAGTCTATTTGGGGAATTAGACATCGTTCAGCTTTTAATTGATAATTTTTGTTTTTTAGAAATGCATCATTTGCATCTACATCAGTTTTCAATTGGCATTCTACCTTGAAAAGATGCTCTGTGTTATGTGTACTTTGTACAATGCCATCCTTCGACGTTGCTTTTTCTTTTTGGATTAAAAGTGAAAAAATGCAAATTAGCTTTATAATGCATATATTAATATTTTGTACATATTTCTACTCGTACGGGCAATCAGTCTAAATAAACGCAACTTTTAAACTGAACTAGAGTGTTGGTTCCCACTACCTTCAACCACTGGCACAAATTCAGCACTGCTGATTTTATGAACCTCCCATGAATGAAGGGTAGTCATATTCATTTTGACTGATTTTCTTATTTACCACTTTCTTGAGTTTCCTGATCTCACCAGATCATAACCATCTCTGGCTATGCCTTTTATTAGCTACCCACATAAACAATATGATTCATAACAGCACTTATTTGAAAATATAAAATATCCTATTTCCATTGCTAATATTTTGATGATCTGGGGCCTATTTCAAAATAATTGATCCACATTGTGCACCCGTTTTAACCCCATAGTCTGTTCTATTCTAGCCAATCCAGATTACCTCCAAGTCCAGTCTGGGAGTTAGCTAAAAGTTAAATGAAACACTACCCAATGTTCAGCTCTGAGACAAGCACACCTCACCTCATTGAACATTATAGATGTAACTGGACATTTAGGGCCTCATTTACTATGTTGGTGGTATGTATAGTCCATCACAACGGCAACGGAGTAGACATACCACCAACATAAAGGTCCGGCTGCCAAAATTCTATGCAGGTGGACCTTCTGTTTGGCTACAGAGGTGACTACTCTGTCACTGCCATAGCCAAACCTCTCAGATGGCCCAACAGAGTAAAGATTGGCAGATAAATGGCTACATGTCCGCCTTCCCTTAATCAGAATGGGCAGACATGTAGCCATTTTTTATGGTCCATCACCACCTGGCAAACCCTGGTAGTGAGGAACAGTAAAAACCAAATAATACTACCCCCACCATGGGAGATCACTCCCATGGTGAGGGGAGCATTACTTTTTTTATTTTAAAAAAGAATACTGTTTGGTGCAGGGTTGACTGATGCTGAAATATCCCTGCACCCGACAGCGGATTGTATTGACAGGAACCGCTGTGACAGCAGTTCATGCCAATGCTTTATAAATGACCAGCAGCTTGGCGGTCATTAATTAAATGCGACGGTTGGGACCTCCACCAAGGTCACAGAGGTATTTATTCCATCATCCTCGCGTAACAACAGCCCTACTGCTAACATATAAATGAGGCCCTTACTGATCTGTATATTATTCAATGAATGAAGTATATCTGCAGCAAAATCGCCTTTTCTTTGTTGTCATCCCAGATATTTCACCGTCTTTCTTGACCTTATTTTTACTGATAATATGACTCTTTGCGTCATAACATTTCTAAACAGTGTTACATTGTGTGTGCTCTGGTCCTAAAAGGGTTCTGGAAAAATTGGTCCTGTCCAATTATTATTTTAACTTTCCTGTAAGACCATGATGGATAGTGCAGAGATTGCACCAGTGGCATGGAACTTAAATGTCCTATTTCAGCAGCAGTGTGTATTTATGCCACCCACATAAATGAAATAATTATTGGCAAAACCAATAAATCCTGCTTTTTAAGCAAGATCTGCACCATGAAGGTGTAGGTTACAACTAAGTGTGCTAGTATGATTCCATCCAAGCAGTCAAGTGACCCCCTCAACCCATGTTATCACGGATAGTGTTGTCAATCCTGTTCTTTTATGTAAAAACGTAATGCAATATTGGTGCTGTATTCTTGCTTTGCCATTACAGAGCTACTTAGACTAACACTCCCTATAGTATTGATTTAGAAGTTAAAGTCCCAGGACTGGAAGCCGTGCCTGTGATGAGAAGGAGTGATGTGGCATTATAAGCAACTATTGAACTGAGAACCAGGTTTGAGTCTCGGCATTGGCTCAATATCCTCTTATTCTGGGAAATCACCTACTCTTCCCAAGCCTAAAAACAATAGCCTGATCTTGTGTAAATAACTAGCTGGTGCTCACGTAAAGCTCTTCAATTTCTTCGGGTCCAGTTCGCATGATATAAAACTGAAAAAAAATATAGCCACCCTAATGCCGCCATTCATATATTCAATCACTATTCTTCATAGGCTGCACCGTTAGAACCTTGTACTTCTAATAGATATCTCTTGCACTTCATTGACACGTTGATAATTTACATTATGTTTTACTGTTTGAATCCTCTGTTTACCTCTTGAGAAGACCCCTCTCTCACCATCATGATTTACACAAACCACAATCATGGTAAGGATTTATGTAGCGCTTTTCACACTAAGCAGTGTTAGACCTGACATCCTTGGCATGGATTCCACTAACGTTTTACCTTTGCCTCCTGTCTTTTTGGTTGCGTGCTGGACTTTGTTTTCGCTGGCTTAGGTGCTCTGGGCACTTTGCCACTGATGATCAGTGTCAAATTGCAAGTGCTCCCTGTGCATATTGTAATTCGGATTGGTTATCCATGATTGACATATTTGATTTACTGGTAAATCCCTAGTAGAGTGCACTGTAAGTGCCCAGGGCCTGTAAATCAAATGCTACTATTGGGCCTGCAACACTGGTTGTGCCACCAACACACGTGGCCTTTCAAATGTACCTCAGACCTGCCACTGCAGTGTCTGCAAGTGCAGTTTTAACTGCCCTGTCACTCTGGCAAGTGCACCCACTGGCCAGGCCCTCACCTTCCCTTTTCTTACATGTAAGGCACCCCTAAGGTAGGCCCAAGGTAGCCCTGTGGGCAGGGTGCAGTGTATGTGAAAGGTAGGACGTGTACTGTTGTGTGTTACATGTCCTGATAGTGAAATACTGTGCATTTCGTTTTTCATTATTAAAAGACTGTCTGTCCCATAGGTCAACATGGGAGCTGCCTTGTAACATCTTACAAGTGTAACTTTCCATTGGGACAAGATGGAGAAATGGAGATGAGGCTCTCAGAACTCACTTTTAGAAAGTGGGCATTTTCTTGCTTTACCATTCTGTGTGCCTCTGCCTGTTTGTGTATTCACCATCTGGTTTAAGATTGACAGGAGCTGTGGATGTGCCTTTACTCTAGACAGTCACAAGGGGTGTGGGGGTTGAGGTGTGTCCTGCCTTTCCTGGGTGATTCAGAGGAAGACTGAATAGACCTTTCGGCATTTAGAGTGGTGGGAGGAGTTTGCACTAGCACCTGAATAGGCTGTGTCTGTTCTGCACAATGCTGTCTCCACCTCCTGTGGTGAAGCTAGACCAGGGAGAACAGATCTAGTTTTACTGAGCTCAGAGACTCTTTAAACAATGACTACAAAGAGAAAATGGGGCATAAATATTAGACCTAAGACCCCAGAACTTTAGATTTCTCCTGGAATCAAGAAGAACCTCTGAAGAGCTGTGAGTAGGAGTACTGCCCCTTTGCTGTGTGTTGCTTTGCTGGGTTGGCCTGCATTTGCTGCTTCCACCAAGGAGAGGACGAAGACTGAACTTTGCTGTGAATCCTGCTTGAGAAGATTTCCAAGGGCTTGAAGAAGAGCTTGCCTCCTGTTCTAAAGTCTCAGGGACACAAAGACTTCACTTGCAGAATCCCTGAACTCCACTGCTAGGAGTACTGACCAGCCTAGTGATTCCGCTCCTAGTTCTGGACCACTGGAAGTATTTGTTTGGCTGCAAATCCCAAGAAGAAGATTACCAATGCCGTCTCCAACACTGCTGCCTGTACCGAAGCTGAGGTCACCCCTCGCTGGGTGCATGCAGCACCGACCATGATGACACATGAACCCTGACGCCTGCTGATGCAGTCTCACATCGACTTTGACATCGTCATCCAAGCTGCTGCTGGCAACTGGGCCCAGGGCACCACTTGTGGAGCGCACAAAGCACTGGCCGTTGCTGATCGACACCAGTGCCTCCCCTGCACCATCGCAGAATCGATAACTGATGTGGGTGACTGCACAACGGCACACTGTCATAAAGAACTGACGCACCGCTGCTTCGTCACCTCCCCTGCACAGTAAGGAACTGACACCTCACCTCCTTTGCAACAGTAAGGAACTGACGCCTCACCTCCCATGCGTAGCAGTAAAGAACAGATGCCTCACCTCCCTGTGGCACTAAGGAACTGACGCCTCACCTCCCCTGTGGCAGTAAGGAACCGATGCCTCCTGGCTCAGGCATTGCATCACCTCCCAGATGCCGTGCAACGCCGTTGTTTTAATCGTCACAAAAGGTATTGTTTCTCTGGGGGCTCCGTGTAACTCTGTGGCCGGCCCGCACACCTCGCAGTCGGCGTCGTACTTTTGGATTGGTACCTTTCACGACGTCGAGATAACCCCAGTTGGAGCTATTGTCTTGTAAGAACTATATTTTCGTAAGAAAACTTTTCCAGTGATATTTTGAGTTGTGTATGTTGGGTGTTTGTCATTTTGGTCTTGTTTGGTTTAGAGAAAGATAGTTTATTTTTCTTAACTGGTGCGGTGTGTATTTTTGGTGTTTTCACTGTGTTGCTTGGAGTTATATACAAATGCTTTACACCTTGCCTCTGTAGTTTAGCCTGACTGCTCTGTGCCAAGCTACAAGAGGGTGAGCACATGCAAACTTAGGTGTGTACTTTACTCATCCTGACTAGAAGAAAGCGTCCCTACTTGGACTGGGTGCAAGCCACCACCAACTAGAGAGCCCCATTTCTAACACAGCATGTTCTTTTAAGACCTTCAGGAAGTTAAATAAAAGCTTAAATGCTTCCATGGCAGCATTTCTATTGTAAAATGAGCTAAGCAGATCAGCATTTGTTGACATCTTAAATTACAATATCAGCAAATTGGTTCCGGGATACTATTTTTAGAGTGGCCAAAGCGTACGTTGATTTGTTTCTTGGATGTCGAACCATCAGTGTTTTTCTTTCTAAACAATCCTGGGGCCTGCATGCATAATTATTTTTGTAGAGATGAAGGTCAGACCTTTTAGCTCTTTCTTCTCAAAAATTAACCTACACTAACTTGCTTTCAGCAGGTGCAACAATCTCTGTAAGAAACATCCCAATACTACAAATGATTAGAGGTTTTTTTTTGGGCACCTCTTCATTATTGACAACCCTTTGACAGGCTTCAGCCTTACTGTGTTATATTAGTAACCTACCAAAACGTTGAATGAATACAGGAAATGTAAGTATTAATGCTTATCAAGGGCAATGGCACTTTAAAACTGATATTGCATCTTCTGTCGAAATCCAGTTGTCTCTGTTCCTAAAACTGCATAATCGCTGAAGTGTTCAAATGCATATCTGGGTAACAAACAGATGAACTGTGCGTGAACTGATTGAGACACTCAACAGCCTAGACATTTGTACATCACTTTCACCTTTCAAAGATGTGAGTTAGTTTTTCGTTGACCTTGGTCTTCCTTGTTTATGAAAGAACCATGCCCAATATACTGTACTCTCTGGGCTTGTGAATGCATCTCGTCCATGCAGGCAACAACTATTATCGAACCCTCATATCCTATTTTGTGAGGTAGCATAGTATTGTGGTTGACAGGCCCTTTCACAAAGAAACACTTTCGTGACAGAGCGGACTATCTTCTTTGCAAGGTAAAAAATTAAATATCCATGATATGCTGTGGGCTGGGTACAAAACTTGGTGAACAGCTAAGCCTGCCAATGCCTGATGGAGGATTATTCAAACAAGCCAATGGCTGAGGGGCATGGACAATCCCCAACCAATATGGCCATCTGAGCCTTACATCCTGTCACACGCAACAACATTGTCAGTAAAATATCAAATTGAAAGGTCCTTGAAATTTGGAGACTTGAAAACAGGACTGCAGAAGTAACGCTGCCTCCTTAGGGCCCAAAAATCCTGAGCAAGGTAGGCGGCAAAGTCAAATGGCGGGCATCCTCCTGTGAAGTCTGCAACACTGCCGTAAGGGCTCAAAATAAATAGCTACCTGGTGCACACACCTGTGACCTGGGGGGGGGGTCATAGACGCAAACCTGCTCGGAAGGCGCTGTATATGAATGGATGCCTGGACCGACGTAAGGTGCGGGTGACAGACGACCGAGATGTCGGCACCCACTATTTTACCAACTGTGCGCAGGACCTAGAGAAACTAGCATATTGCAAAATCCCAATCAATCATGATCGCCAAATGGGCCTCAGGCACTACAATCATCTAGCACAGAGTGGCCACTAAAAAACATAAAAGGAGCCCATCTGTTCATAAACATGATGTCAATGGCAAAGATGATGGTAACTCAAACTACTGGACTGCAAATCGTTAGGTACATTGGACAAAGTGTTCATTGCCAGTCGGTGGACGCTTGTAGAAACACTAAAATCTGTTGAACAGGTTTGCATTGATTCTAGGATGTGGCCAGCTATGTCTGTGTGTAATAATAAGCACCCATCCCCTGCTGGTCTACTGAAATGTTGGGAGTATTCTTTCTGGGGTAATCACCCAAAACCTGGAGAAAGGTGATCACAGCTTGAAAGCCAAATGTGCTGCTAACGTGACAATGCCTCTCAGCGGCAGATGACTTAAACCTCTACCATTGGTGAAAGTACACAGAAGAAGAAGTGGTACATCTTAACAAATATGCAAAATGGGTAAAAGTGATACTAAAAAGTTGAGTCTTGCCTTTGAATGCAGGAAATCCTCTAGGGACAGCGAAGTCAAACAGACAACCAGTGGTGACCAAACACAATTAGATGCACCTACCACCATGAAGGGCATGAAAAGTAAGGTGATGCCTCCCAACATCAAAGAGCAGGCAGGAGACGCAGAGTATGTAGGATGTCAGGAGAAGTTTATTGTACATCCATATGTAAGAGACCTCAGCCACCAACAGCTAAACCAACTGCCAAAACATTGAAGAACAACATTCTCTCACTAAGGAGGACATTCTAAATTACATCATGGCCTAGCAACCCTAACAAAGGCAGGTTGCATAATACAAGGTACAGAATACAGGTTGCATAATACATGGTACAGAATACCACATCATCTTCCCTCTTATAGCATAAACATAAACATTTAAAAGAAAGAAAAAGAAAAAAAACAAAGATTAGCGAACACAATCTTGCAAACGACGAGGAGTGATTCTCATGAGCAAAGATTTCCTCCTCACTGCTTGAGGCGTGGGACAAGGCGCAGGAACATCAGCACTTTCAGAATCATGAGGAGAACACTTGGCAATCCTACCAAGGTTCCATATCTTATAGTCACTGGTCTTGACAGCATTGTTAAACAACTTAATGATTTGCAAGGGTTTACCAATCTTGGAAATACCGACACCCTTCCTTGGTAACTTTACTCTGACCCAGTCACCAACCCCTACGAGTGTCTTCTTTGCAGCCTTTCTCACATCAAACAATTCCTTCCTCCGTTCCATACATCTCAACTCTCTTTCTTTCCATGCACCAGTACTTTCTACTTTACTGTCAGCCATTTTCCTACTAGAGGCCACCCACGACGGAATCATGTCCATGATGGCCGCTCTTCCTTTAAACAATCTAAAAGGAGCCACAGCAGTGGATGAATGAGGTGTAAATCTGTACTCGCGAACTTTCCTTTTGATTGCAGCTTCCCAATCATCACCAGAAACTACAGCTAACTACATGGCTTCCTTCAGCACTTTGACAAATCTTTCCACAACACCATTGCATTCAGGATGGTATAACTCAGCCTTTTTATGCCTTATGCTTCTTTCCTCCCAAAATTTCTCAAAGGAATGAGAAGTAAACTGGACCCCATTATCGGATAACAAAGACATGGGAAACCCTTCTCGTTCAAAAAGTTCCTCCAAAAATACCATGACAACTTGAGATTCAACAGAATTAACAATCTTTACCTCAGGCCACCTAGAATACAAGTCCACACAAACCAACACATAACGGTCTTGAGACCTCAACTTCACAGGCCCTAAGATATCGATAGTAACATCAACCCACGGACCACAGGATTGCTCCCTGATAATCATTGTCTGAGTCCTACACTTCAGCACTTTGTCACTCCCAGCACATTGAGAACAATTGCAAACTATTCTTTCTATGTATCCATCCATGGCCGGCCACCAGTAAGTCTCACTGAACCTTTCCTTGGTTTTTGCTTTCCCCATATGGCTCCCATGAGCATTGGCCACCAGCTTATCTTTCAAGTTGTCAGGAACCACCAACTTACTTCCACGCATCAAAATGCCATTCACCAAGGTCAATTTATCTTTAACATTCCAAAACCCTTTGAGATTCTCATCACAATTTTGCTTGTTACTCCAACCATCTCATACTTTTAACATAACAAGTTTCAAGATGTTGTCCTGATTGAGACTTTCACTCCACACCTCTTCCGAGATGAACCCTTCAATAATGACACACACATTCACCTCCTCCTCAAATTCTTCTCCAGAAAATAACTCACTCTCCTCTTACAAATCAGAAATTTCATTTTGGCCACATAGCCTGGAAAGACAATCAGCGAAAATATTTTTTGAGCCAGGTAAGTAAGAAACATCAAATTGAAACTCCTGCAAGGCAAAAACCCATTTTTTTTATTCTGTGAGAAACAAAACAACACTTCTTGCAGAAAACACCTTTAAGGGGTTTGTGATCAGAGATTACTTCAAAGGGTTTTCCCCACAAGAATTTTCTTAGTTTGCGAATGGCCCAGTAAACACCAAGAGCCTCCTTCTCCACCACCGAGTAATTACACTCAGCCCCTCTCAAAGGCCTGCAAATAAAAAGAATGGTCTTTTCAGAGCCACCGACTTTCTGTAGTAAAACGGCACCCAATCCTTTGGAGCTTGCATCTGTCATGAGATAAGATACTAAAGAAGGATCAAAGCTTGATAATGAAGATTCATCATTCAAACATAGCTTGATGCCATCAAACTCTTCCCTGCAAGCATGACTCCACACAAACTCACACCCCTTTTTCAACAGACCACGCAAAACCTCAGTTTTTTGTGCAAAGTTGGGAACAAACTTATTGTAAAATTCTGCCATCCCTAGGAATTTTACCAATTCTTCTTTATCCTTGGGATAGTCTAAGTTAGAAATAGCTTGTACCAAGGACGGTATAGGTTTACTACCTGAACCAGAAATTAAATGGCCTAGGTACTCAATCTCTCCAACATTGAACTTGCACTTCTCAAACTTCAGTGTGAGACCAGCAGCAAGAATTCTGTCTAAGACCAGGGCCAACCTTTCATTATGTTCTTCTATATTAATACCATGAACTAGTATGTCATCTTGATACACTTTAATCCCAGCAACACCCTTCAGAACCTTCTCCATCACCCTCTGAAACACAGAGGCTGTCGAGATGAGACCAAAGGGCATCCTGAGAAACTTGAAAGTACCAAAAGGTGTTATGAAAGTCGTGAGGTCTTGGGAAGCTTGATGGAGTTTGACCTGATGGTACGCAGATGAAAGATTCAACGTTGAAAAATGCTTAGCTCAACCCAAGGAGGACAACATTTCCGTGATGTTAAGGAGAGGATAATGGTCAACAATAACCTCTTTATTCAACTCCCTCAAGTCCATGCATAGCCTTGCCTCTCCATTGGCCTTGCGAGCCATAACAACTGGAGAGATCCACTCAGTTGCCTCCACCTCTTGAATTATCCCATTCTTAACAAGCTTATCCAACTCATTCTTCATACAGTCTTTCACTAACCCCTGACTTTTGCTACCTTGGGCGTAGCACCTGGCTTCATTTTTATATGATGAATATAGTTCTTGAGACAACCCAATTCCTTTTTTTAAAACTTCTGGAAATCTTGCAACCCAGATATTAGTCCCTTCACTCACTGCTTTAACAGCGGGTAAATCCTTCAAACACACAGAGGGGGTTTTATTGGGGTCTAAATACATGTAGAGATCATGCTGGTGAAACAATTCTCCCTTTAAATTCAATAGTGCCCCAAAAATACCCCAAGAGGTCAATGAATTCCCCTCCATAACCTCTGGGTTTGATGTCCGGCTTAACCAGCTTGACTTTGTTCAAAAGTTGTTGATCATAAAAACCTTGGGAATGAGGTGATCTTTGCACCAGAATCAAAAAGCATTCTTACTAATTGATCATTTATAAATACCTCCTCAAAGAGACCCTCATTGCCTGAACTATTGACCTGGCAAATCTCAACAACCTCACTGTCTTGATCATAAATGTCAACTTCCCTGACCTTCTTTTGTTCTTTTTTAGATCTACAGCAACGTGAGAAATGACCCTTTTACCACAATTGGAACATGAGACTTTCCATCCAGGACAATCTTTAAAGTTGGCCATATGATCAGGATTACCACACCTGAAACATTTACCTTGAAAGATGTTTTTATTTGAAGATTTAGTTGACACAGCAGATTTGTCAGAACTACTCTTGGAAAACGATTTAGTGCTTACTTCTCTGACCACTTCTTTTTCATTCTTCTCAACAGCACCATCTTTAGTGCACTCTTTTCGAATGGTGTCAACGCAAGCTTTAGAATGCTCTTGCATTTTTAAGATGGTGATTACCTCTTGTAAAGAAGGATTATCTTCTTGCCACAAGCTATCCTTTGCCTTATCAATAAAACATCCAAGCATAAGTTGAACTCTCAACCTCTCATCCAACGTTGCACCAAAACAACAAGTGGATGCTAATTTCCTCAACGTAGTAATGTATTGCTCTACAGATTCCTCCCGTCTTTGCATTATCTTCCCAAAATGGTAACGTTCTAATACCATACTCACTTTGGGAAGATAATGTATATCCATCTTTCTCATATATATTTCATATTAATTTAAGACAGCTGCCTCACTGTCCGGAAGATCAGGAAGGTGCTCAAAAACCTCCTGACCTTCTGAACCTAGACAATGCATGAATAAAGAGGCTTTCCTTTCCGCACTTAAGGAAGTGCCACAGACCCTTGCATAGTTAGCAAACCCCTTCTTCCATCTCACCCACAGAATTAAAGGATCACGTGGAGCAGATAAAAAAAATGGAGCGGCAGTGACATTTTGTATGTTTGGGGAAAAAAAAATACTTCTTTTTTTTTTAACTATGTTGCACAAAAGAGATGAAGAACAAAAGAATGTAAAAATGTAGAGAAGCTGTGAACATCAGCGTCAACGTTAAAGAACAGTACAAGTTAAAGTTGTGCACATCAGCGCTGAACTTGAAAGTAAATGAACCCACCAACAGCTGTGCAGGTCAGCGCTGAGGAAAAGTGGCACGAAAAGCAGCTGTGCGAATCAGCGCTGAAGAAAGTGGTACAAAGAGTAGCTCTGCGCGTCAGCACTGAAGGGAAGAGGCACGAAAGGCAGCGGTGTGCGTCAGCGCTGAAGAAAGAGAAATGAAGAACAGCTGTGCGCATCAGTGCTGAAGAGCGGTAATATGACCTTACTGTGAGATCCGGAGTATGTGAAAACCTGACAGGACACCAGGCAAGGACAGGCACAAAACTAAGATGGCCGCCACATTGCGTGAGATAGACGAGTCAAAGATGGCGCATGCATGTTGTGCGGGCTGCTGAAAAGGTCAGGCAAAGCAGGCAACGGAGATGATGAGGGAGACAGGCAGAGTCAGGCAACGCAGGAGATGCAGGAGACAGGCAGCGTCAGGCAAAATGGAGGTTTGAAAGGACGCATGCGTCAGGCACAACCAGCCAACACACGGACAAGACCAGGCAGCGTCAGGCAAGCGACAGGATTGTGAAAGTGAAGGCCCAAAATGACGTCAGACAGCGTGTCACTGTCCCAATGTCGGAAACGACGGTCAGACGGGCACCAAAGAAGGGAACAGCACCCTTCCGTGAAGCTTGAAAACACAGCACACTGGAGCACTCCACAGCAGAGCAGAGGGCACAATGGGTGAATCCGCAGCCAGACTGGCTCCTCTTGTTGAATCGTCAACAACAAAGACAGCACACCGGAGGGCCTCACAGCAAAGCGGTAAGAAAGGATTGTGTAGATTCTTCCTCATAAATCTTGCGCAGAGGGAAGGAAGTGATTTTCATGCGCAAAATGATTCAATGCAGACAGCATTGAAGCTTAAGTTGATCAGCACAGCAGCACCAGTTGTGTTGAGGTCTCTTCCGGCAAGTATAATGTAGGTTCACTCGTCGCCAAAATGAAGTGATGCCTCCCAACATCAAAGAGCAGGCAGGAGACGCAGAGTAGGTAGGATGTCAGGAGAAGTTTATAGTACATCCATATGTAAGAAACCTCAGCCACCACAGCTAAACCACCTGCCAAAACATTGAAGAACAACATTCTCTCACTGAGGAGGACATTCTAAATTACATCATAGCCTAGCAACCCTAACAAAGGAGGGTTGCATAATACAAGGTACAGAATACAGGTTGCATAATACATGGTACAGAATACCACAAAAAGCATGATGGAACTCAAAAAAGCCAAAAAATAATAGATCAAATAATTAATATTATAATACTGAGTCTTGACCAAATGGAAGAGTGCCCAGACAGGCAGCCAAATAGAATTGATGAGGCTGAACAACGTATATCGGACCTTTAAAATGGGGTAAAATCATCAAATGATGTAATTTCCCACCTTACTAAAGCTGTTGAAACAGTCAAGTCCTAAGGAGAAGACCTGGAAGTATATTTGAGATGAATAACATCCACTTTATAGGGAATGTGTAGGAATACTGCTTTTGAGAAAGATGAAACCTTTATGGAATCCTTGCTAGCAGATATTTTTGGCAGAGAACAGTCCTCACAGTGCTTTATTGTTGAGAGGGTGCGCAGATCTCTAGCTCTAAGGATGGCATTAAGCACACCAGCACGTCTAATCATTGTCAAACCGTAAATGTTTAGCGACAGGGATATGATACTGCAGCTAGTGTGGCACCATAGACCATCACTGAGCAAAGATTTCATTTTTGTCAGATTTTATGGCCGCGCCCAAGATGCAAGATGCTCGTTTGGTGAAGCAACGTGAGGACATGTGCTTGGCCTACTCCATTTTCTATCCTGCCTCACTCTGAGTAATCTCCAAAGTAGGGTTGGCCCTAACTCGCGTAATCCGGTGTAACGTAACCATGCGGGATTACCCATTAATTCATTGAGATTACACAGAGTTATGCAAGATGCATCTCACGCATATCACATTGGAAAAATGATGCCAGTGACACTGCACGCACAAAAAAACAGAGTGAACAGCATGTCACAGTGCACAAGCGTGTGGCCAATTTGCTTTTAAGGCCTGCTCCTGCCCAGCCATCCCCTCATGTCCCTGCTTCCCTATGCCCCATCCAACCTAATCCATTCCATTCTGCTTCACATTTCAATATTTTATTAATATATTTTCACTTTCTTATTAGTTTCCTACTCCCCTGTGTGTTTATGTTATATTTTTTTCCCCGGTTAAACCCTGATTAAGAGTTGCTCATTATAATCTGACCCATGCGTAAACTCCTGTTTAAGTGTGGGTCGGAATTACGAGTTTGATGGTATTTAATGAATCCTATAATTATCGGATGCATTAAATACCCCAACTATTGTTAAATAGTGACAGGTTTAACAGGGAAAATCATACAGTATTTACTGTACCATGAAGATTTTGGTGCATTAAACACCAACATCTGCATGTTATTTTCCACAAACTCATAATAGGTGTCATGTATTGCACCCAGTAATTAGCTTACCCTATGGTAGCATTATTTATCAGGCGCAATAACTAACACCTCAACTCGTAATCAGGCCCTAAATCCTTTTTTTGTACCCGTCTCACTGAGCTCCTACCTATGGCAGAGGCAGGCAGCGTTTGTGAGTCCTGCAACATGTGTGGCATATGGCGGCATGAGCGGGTGATGCCCTGCCACATTTTTAGCGAGGTAGAGATGGTGGCGCTAGTTTTTTATGTGCAGTAACACCTCCCCCTCAGGCTGGAAGCAGGCCTGGTTAGGGCTACGGCCTAGCTGAGAGTCAGCTGAGGTGGGGGAGAATGTGGAGCTGCATGCACCACTAGACTGTTGTCTCCCACTCCCAGCATTAATTGATGCCCCACTGGGCCAATGTACTGGACTGGGAGTAGGACCTGCTGGACCATCTAGGAATGAAAGTGGGGGTTGCAACTGGGTAGTTATAGTTAGGACCATTTTTCCATAACAGATGGCCTTTTTGTGTTGCTAATAACTTTGGCGCTGTTTGACGAAGCTCCAAGAAACTTTCACAAAAAGTGCTTCATGTTGCCTGGTTTGTGCAGGGAAACTTTTGGGTGATCCATCAAGTGGAAGCCAAGAAAAGTGGGGGTCCCAAAAACATTTTCCCATTCATTTGTCCATAGGAACTTTACACACAGCTACAACCCAAACCGATAAATGGATTTACACCAAATGTGTAAAATTTTGATAGATCGTAGTCCGGAAAGAGCGTTTTTTTTTAAATTAATCTGTTCAGTAAGTTTTGAGCGAAAGATGCTCAAAAATTTGTTTATATCATGGCATGGAGGATCCGTGGACCTGACAGATCTAAAGCTGAGATCTGATTGGCTGCTTCACATCAAACAGGATAGGGTCCTGTGGTTCACTGTTGGCTCAACGACGTGGGCTATGTGCCCCACCCCCTTAAAGGTCCCAGGGACTGGGGTCCCCAGGGTCCCTGGTAGCTAGGTGAGGGGAGCCACATGCCCTCAAAGCCTTTACAAATATCTTTAGGCCCCAGGGGATGGGGACCCCAGGGCCCAAAGTAACTCAGGGAAAGGGGACTCGTGCCCCCTCCCCTTTAAAAAAATGCCTTGGGAGATGTGGTCCCTGGAGCCCAAAGTGTATTGGGGAGGGAGGCTGCGCTAATGGATTGGATTCAGGACCTGGCCACAAGCCAGGCACTGTGGTCAGCCCCACGCCCTGCATGACTGAAGGCTGTGCACAGCAAGGGGTTGACTGACTGCAGGGGGGGTTGGACGCAGGGCCTGGTCAGAAGCCAGGCCCTACAGCCAAACCCACGCCAGGCACAGCCAAAGGCGATGCATGCCAAGGGGTTGGCTGAATGTGGGTGGTTGGCCACAAGGCCTTATCTTCTGGCCAGAACCTGCCGACAGCCCCCTGATATTCATGGCCAAAGGTGGTGTGTGGTGGGGATTGGATTTGCGTATGGTAACAAAATATTACTTTATGTAAAAAAGTACATATTCGTTAAAAAAAGGTTAAAATAACAATAGAGTTAGGTGAAAATTTCAGTGAGAACATAGCATTTTAAATGTACCAAACCACTGAAATTCACCAATTGTATTTATCTCAAGTACCCTAAGTAAACTATAACTAGCACCCTCACCATGCACTGCTAAGTGCCCTTCCATGTTATATCATTCATTACATCTTTTATGACATCATTGATAATATCACTGCTATATGTGCAATTAAATTATTGATGAGAAAACTGTGTGTGGGATGTGAATCACATCCAAAAAATCCCAATGGCCCTAGGGGAACAGCAATGTTAAGGCTACTGTAAAATGGGGCGAGTACTACAATTCATTTTCTTTTCTTTTTTCATTGGATCATCTAGCTACTACTGTCAGAGGACCTGCTGTGGAGGCCCACTCCCAGTGGGACATAGCCACTCAGCTTCCCCAAAATGGAGGAAATTGCCGGAGACTATCGGTGCTTAAGGAGGAAGAGGAGAAGGGGGAGGTGGCAACCGCTGCTGCCTTGGGCTGGAGGGTCACCGGCAACATCGCCACCACCACAGGCAGCCTGGGTCCCGACCCACCCAAGCCACCCCCCAACCACCACCACCATCAACTCTGCCATCCTCAACAAGATCGTGTAGGACCTGGATGAGACAAAACATGGCTTGCAGGAATGTATGTGCAGGTTTGTTGGGTTCAGGTGAGGGACTGGGCCTCTTGGGGAGGAGAGGGTGGGAAAGACAGGTGGGTATTCAGTGTTATTGGGTAGGTTGGGTTCCTGTTGTTTGAGGAGAGGTTGGGATTTTATATTTCATTTTTGTTTAATTAGATCAATGGCTTTTTGTTGATCATGGGTATATATCTTTGCTTTAGTTACAGTGGCCTCACACCCACTTAAAGGGGAAGCACAACCAACACAGTGACAACAGAGGTTGTTCTTCTCTAAACATATCCCATCTCAAACCAATCATCCCACTGTGTCCATTACCTTCCTCTTTCAAGTTTTTAATATTTCCCTACCCGATTTCTCTTTCCACGTGCTGTTAACTACTCTACTTACCTTACCTAGTCCAGATCCCCTGCAAACAGTGTTGGAAAACAGAATATGAGTGACCTGACAATACACAACCCTACCACCCTTGCTTTATGAGGCTGAGCAGCAACCACCCTAGCAGTATCAGAAATATGTGTATACTACTACTGTCCTTGCCTAACCCTGTGCAACTAGTGGCAATTAATGGGGTCAGTCAACATAAAGCAAAAACAACAATCACTCCTTCCCAAGAACCATTTTCTTACCTGAGTAGATAAAGCAATGTTTTCTACCTCTCCTATAATTGCTCTATATCTTAATGTAGGTTTTCAAAGTACCTTCTTAATGCTAGCAGCGGTGGACCAGCTATGCCAACAGGGACGACTTCACAGGGATGCAACAGAACATCGTAAATGAATCTGGTGAGGTAAACTAGTGCATTACAGTCACCAATAATACTAATAGAAAACAGAATGAGTGGAAAGTCCAAGTCTGAGACTACCATAATAAAACAACAATTAGCAACATAGTGTTGAGTTACATACTAAAGTAATCATTATTTATGAACGCCTCAATTCTCAGGAGGAGACAGGAGGAATCAGCATAAGGTTACATCAGTAGAATACAAATACATGGGACATAGACTGTGGAAAAGTGCACACTGCTTATTCTTGAACATGTATTACTGTAATTAAGTCCCTGCAATATGATGTCCATTCCTCTCTGGGGGGAGGAGTTAGCCTAACGGCTAGGTCAGTCGACCTCGAATCTGGGGAACTGGGTTCGAGTCTCGGCAATGGCGCTGAACATCCTGTGATTCTGGGCAAATCACTTAATCTCCCCGTGCCTAAGAAAAATTAATGTATCCTCATGAAATGCAACTGGTGCTATGTAAAGCGCTCTGATACCCGATTCGGGTCAAGTTTGCGCTATATAAAACTCTGTAAAATAAAATAAATAAAATAAATTTAGTGCCTGAGGGGGAGGGTGTGGGCAAATGTCATTTTTGGTACTACTAACCACCTTCTGTAACAGTTGGTGTCACTTAATTCACATCCACCCGACCAAATGTGAGATCTGTTGATAGTGGAGATTAAAACAAAACTCACCTGATCAGGCAAACTAAGGGGAGAGGGTTAGGGCTTATTTCATGAATGGATGAATAGGGGGGATTGGGGAAAGATGGGATAGACAAACACAACATTCATACAGTGGATAAGCACATCACATTTATTGTGGAAGGAAGATGACAGTTCAGTTACCAGTCCTTCAGCCTCCAGACTCCCAAGTTATTTAATCAATGTGTTAACTATGGCTTGGAAAATGCATAAGAGATGACCCCCGTGATGGTCAACAAAGGAAAAAGAATAGAGAAGAAGACACAATGGCTCTGTGACCACACACACACTAGCTACGCAAAATCGCCACCACCGCATGGGAAGCAAAGAAAGGGCATGAAGAACAAAGAATACATGGCAGCCTATAGCATTGGCAAACACACACACTTAAAATACATCAAATAACATCTTGTGCCCCATCAGGAACCATGGGGACTCTATGGGACACAAAGGGACGCAGCAAAAAAGTAAATAAATACAATAAATAATTGCTGGCACCTCACTAGGCCCTAGGGCCTATGGGGACTTTATGGGAGGAAGGCAAAAATAAAACAAAATAGATTAAATAATAGCTGGTGCCCCACCCGGGCCTATGGCCTTTAGGGAATCTATAGGAGGCAGGGAGAGGGAGGCATACAATGGAAAAACTGATTAAAAAACAACAACACACTGTACTACACTCATCCACAAGTACAAATAAATATATCAGGAAAAAAACATAAATGTCATAGCCCTCTTCTATCAATTGTCCTAGGAAATGGCTTTTAAAAGTGAAATGAAGGGATTGAAGCACACACTGGCTGCAGAAAATGGTGAAAGCTACCTCATTCAGCACGCAGCCACTGAAGAAGAAGGCATAGAGGACTAAATGGCCACCAAACATACACACACGTACACACACATACACATTAACTGGTTCTACAAAACTGTGGCCACTACATGGCCAGCAAATTTGAAAAAATAGAGAACAGAGATAAAATGACTACCTTGCCACCCACACACACACTGACCGCATAAAATGGCCACTGCCGCATGGCCAGCAAAGAAAGGGCAATGAAAACAAAGAACTCATAGCAGCATACGGCAATGGCAAACACACACACTGTCACAAATGCGCAGAAAAATAGCTGGTGCTCCATCAGGGCCCATGGGGATTCAACGGGAGGCAGGCAAAAATCAAAAAAATACATTGAATAATTGCTGGTACCCCATCAGGCACTGGGGCCTATTGGGACTCCATGGGAGGCAGGGAAATGGAGGCAAACAAAATTGAAAAAATGAATAAAAAAACAACAACACACTGTACTACAATCTGCCACAAGCACAAATAAATATATATGGAAAAAAGAAAAAAATTAACATAAATGTCATAGGCCTCTTCTATGAATTGTCCTTTTAAGAGTGTAATAAAGGGATTGAATCATACATTGGATGCACAAAATGGTGGAAGCTACCTCATTCAGCACACAGTCATTGAAGAAGAAGGCATAGAGGACAAAAGACAAAATGGCCACCAAACACACACACACACATACACTAATTGGCTCAACAAAATGGTGGTCTCCACAAGGCCAGCAAAGAAAGAGGCATAGAGAACCAAGACAAAATGGCAACCTTGACCACACACACACATTGACTACGCAAAATGGCCACCACTGCATGGCCAGCAAAAATAGGAAACAGAGAACAAAAACACATGCCAGCCTATGACAAACACACACATTGGCCACACAAAATGGCCAGCAAAGACAGAGGCATAGCGAACAAAGAAGACAATTGCCCTGTCCTGCCTGGTGAACCCCCCCAAAAAAACCATCTTGTAGCATTGCAGTAAAAGGTTTGCAAAGATATCGCCAGCAACAGACAAAAATAAAATAACCTACTTTTTGTATTTACTCCACAGCCATCCACATACAGGACAGATAATGTAAAACATAACATACATCAAAACACACCCAATGCCTAAACCAGGGAAGACTAAGACTAAACAGTAAAACAACACCACAGTAAAAGAGTAGATATATCAGTATAAAATCATTTAAAAAAAACACAAAAAATTGAGAAAATTATATTTAATTTAACACCAGGCCTCCACAAACAGGAAGTACAAACAGTTCTATTTTCCCTTGAAAAAAGTTAATCACCTATAGGCCTCAACTCACTCCAACCCAAACTCCAGGCTATCCACTAACAAACAAACAAAATAAAAAAACCAAAAAGGAGCAAAAATTATTGGTGAATGCCCTCCCTCAAAGAACAAACCTTTTGTCAAAGTGCTGCATTAAACTTACTTGGTTTCTCCCAAAAAAGTTAATATTCCAATGGTGTGAATACAGCACGTATTGCAGACAAAGAGAGAGAGTGCTGCTTTTTATCCAAAACTCAAATCAAAAGGTACAAAGGGCTGGACAAAGCAGAAGGAGGAGTCTTCAGGACAGGAAGAGGAAGTTGATACTGTATGTACAGTAGCGTCCCCGTCTCTATAGCAGTTCCTTCCTGTTTAAAACAAAAGTGCATTTTGAGCTGAAAAAATTCCCAAAGGGACTGTTTGGATAACATTTTAACTCAAAAATGCATTTAGAGTTGATTTTCCAGCTGCTGGACTGGAAAATCTATTAAAAATGCTGGCCCGTGTCCAACCGCATTAAAGGTACCGGCAATCATGTTCTCGAAATGACAGCTGAACATTCTGATCATGTTTGCCAAAAGACAAACATGAGCATTAATGCTCTTGCGTTGTTTCAGTGCATCCCACGGTCCCGGCTGTTTGATTTTCCCAGAGTAGGAGAGATTGGTTACAGGAAGTGGCATCATGGTGTAACACTGAGTAATTCTGTCACAAGAGTAACATGGAATTACCAAATTATGCCAGAATAATTATAATTATGCCCGGGCTTTCTCAGAAGGTCGAACAATGATTTTCACCAATCTAAACGGTGCACTCAAATTCTACAAGAATATAACTAAACAGAAATGTTCTACAATCTCCCCTCTGGTGGCAACCAGCTCTCATGCTCAATTTAGTGATATTGAATGGCATGTTTTGTGCTAAGTCCCTAATTTCATGAGTGTTCCATATGCTGTTTGGGTAACATAATAGAGCTGTGAATCAGTTCATGAGCTAGGAATGTGCTAAATAAATATATATTTACCAAGTGTAATTTTTCAAAAAAGGGGCTATACAACTTTAGATATCACAAAACAGGTTCCTTGTGCAATAGTGTTCTGGTGTAAAATTAGAATGTCATACACCTCTTTGTGCATTTCACAAAGGTTAAATATGGAATTATTCTGATTCAATCATTACTGGACATCTAGACTTTGACTTGCGGCTTTCAGAGTGAATAAAAGGTGTGTTGGCAAGTTGAAGGGGGTATGTTATCAAGTTGGATATAATAGATCATATGAAGTTACAGCCAGGTATCCGTACTGAAGCAAAAATTGTATAAATATTGACTTTCTCCACTCCTTTTCAGTATTGGGGGATTAAAGCAACATAACACAAGGTGTGTCTCCTGGTATGTTAGGAGGCTTAATAATCTCAAGAAGGAAAGATTTGTGTTGGCTTAACCGGACATATTTAAAATTCATGTTGCTTTCTTACAAGAGATGAGCCTCGATCCCAGTAGGCTATACACCTTTTCTACCAGGTGGGGACCATGGCTATACTTTGCATTGTTTGAATCCTACTCATGTGGAGTAGTTATACGAGTTAGGAATGGTGTCCCCTTCACACAGGATAGCATGTGCACAGATCCAGAGGGTAGAATATTGATTGTTTCTGGTAAACTCTGTGAACACTGATATATACGTATGAACATATACACTCATAAGGTTAAGACACTACAATTTATTGAAAACTGTTGTTTTATAAACATGGTGTAAGAAATTGGGGTGTTGGTTGACTGGGGTGTGAGCCCTGGTCAAGCAGCAACCACAATCCTTGTCAGGTTGAGGCACAAACCAATCCTAAATTAACCTGTGCTCAACCCTCTGGTATCTTTCCCCAGAGAAGTCGGGTGTAACTTAGAGGCAATGTGTAAAATACTTGTGCAATGCTTCAATCAGTAATAAAGTGAAAACACCACACAAAAAAGGTGCCACATCAAGTTAGAAAAATTGATTTTTCTTTAATACAACCAAAACCACAAAAAATCCAATTAGTAGAACCAGAGATATGCAATTTTAAAGGTTTTAGGGAAAATAGTGCCAACTGTGGAAATCTGGTCACTCCAGACCCAGACAAAGTCACAAGGTCAGGCTGAAGGGGATGGAATGCAGGCCGGCTACATGGACCCAGTTAGACCTGCTGAAAAAAAGTACCTTAAATCCTGCTTTGCGAAGCATTGCAAGGCTCCATGTCGAAGATGCGTCGTGCAGCAGAAGCTATGCGTTGGTTCCGAGGTACGGCGAGGTTGCGATGTAAGGTCTTGCATCATCATCAAGGATCCCACTGACAAGGGCTTGCGATGCGAAGTCTAGCGTCGGGGATGTGTCGCACAGTCAGGGCAATGCATCGATTCTGAGGATCGAAGATGTCATCGACGAGGGATGCGAGGGCCTGTACCGAGGATGCACCGTACAGCCGCAGTTCAGACGAGCTGCGATACGGGTCTTTGCGACAGGTCCAATCCACGATTCAGCAGCAATGCCTCGGGATGCGCTGTACAGCAGAGGAGATGCGTTGGTTCCGCTGGATACACAGAGGCTGGCAGAGCACCTAGGCCCACTTCCAACCCTCCAGGACTGGGTTGGCCCCACGTGGAACGGTAGAGTCAAATACGGCAGAGTCCAGGTGCACGTATTTTTAGAATCCTGCTGTGTCCATGTAGTTTCAAATCAGGAGGCCAGCTAACTTGCCCTTGGAGACAATCTAGGGTTCTGGGTTCAAGAGATTCAGTTACAGTTCTTTCACACCCAGGCAATAGGACAGCACAGCAGGCAGCAGGGCAGCACTCCTTCAGAGAAGAAGTTCAGCATTGTGGCAGTCCTTTCAGCAGAACAACAGTCCTTCTTCCTGGCACAGGTCAAGAAGTGTAGTTAAGAGTTGGTGTCTGAGGTCCAGTATTTAAGCCCAGTTGTGCCTTTGAAGTGTGGAAAAGCTACTAGAGGCATGCCATTGAAGTACACATGTGCCTTGCCCTTCCTACCCTGCTCAAGACTAACTTCAGGAGGAATATGTCTCTTGATGTGGAAGAAGGACACAGCCTATTCAAGTGTATGAGGAGCTGTGCCCAGCTCCTCCCTCCCATCCTGCCAGTGATGGCCTATCCAGGCACACCTAAGCTCCTTATTGTGTGTGGATGTCTAGAAGGAATTCACAAAACCCAACTGTCAACTACACCCAGTCATTTGACCCAGAGACAGACTGCAGGAACCAAATGGCTAAGATAGGAAAATGCCCACTTTCTAAACATGAACTGGTTACCTGTTCCAATTTGGAAATGACATTTAGTAAATGCAATATGGTAACTCCAATGTTATCCCATGGGTGAATTAGGCTTTGTAGTAGTGAAAAACAAATGTAGGAGTTTTTTTCACTACCAGGACAAGTAAAACGTGAAAGTGCACGTCCAAATTTTTTGCACCCTGTCCTCTGGGCTGTCCAGGGCCTACCATAAGGATGCATTATATGTATTAAAAAGGAAGGGTTGGGCCTGGCAAATGGTTTATTTTCCCAGGTCAACATGGCAGTAAAAAACTGCACACACACAGGCTGCAATGGCAGGTCTGAGACATGCATAAAGGGTGGCACAATCAGTGCTGCAGGCCCACTAGTAGAATTGAAGTTACAGGTTGTGCGAACAGGTAGTGCCACTTTGCTAGGGACTTACAGGTAAATTAAATGTGCCAATTGGATATAAGCCAATTCTACCATGTTTTAGGGAGAGAGCACCAGCACTTTAGCACTGGTTAGCAGTGATAAAGTGTGCAGAGTCCTAGGACCAACAAAAATAAAGTCAGCTAACAGGAGTGTTGAAGTCAAAATATTAGGGGGTAAACCACACCAAAGATGCCGGGTCTAACACATGGGCATAGCGAAGTAATCTGAAGGGGTGATATTAGTTAGCTGTAGAGGCCACACTTGATAGAACTGGACCAGTTATTCCACATCATATGAAACTGTTGAAGTCCTTGTTCCATCTACAGGAAGAATTTAGCCTGCTAGATGTTTGGCAAATGAAGAGGGGTAACATTTTTTTCATTTTGCTCATCAGTTCATGACCATTATTCATGACTAGATTACTGGTTTCTCGATGCTAAGATTGTGCACTAAGTGACATATGTGAAGGGCGGGC